>JAXBDA010001198.1:0-59716 GCA_036023075.1 Gaultheria prostrata
CGTGCTTCATTTTCCCACCAAAAAGCCCTCTAACGTCGTTAAGTGTCCATCTCATCATTTCCCGTTAGTGGGATAACGGATTGAGACGGAAGGAGTAAGATTGATTAACGGAATGGAAGTTTGGGAGTAAAATTGATAATTGTCAAAGTTTGAGAGGCGATGAGACATTTGGTGTAAAGTTTGGGGGGCATTTTGAAATTTTCCCTTGTTTTCGGGAAAACCTAGAGGTTAGGCTGTCCGAGGAATTCCACCTAGCTTTCACGTCTTCCAATTAACAACCGGAATTAAGGTGGTTCACTTTTATCCTAATCCTAAGTATATTATTTTCACATTGTTATAATGCTCGGTTTGTTACTTATAATTCTCTAGTCGTTACAAAGTTGATTTAGTTTTCGGAAAATTAGTCGACAGTTCTTAAATACACTTTTTCAATAAACATAGTTGTTATATTGACCGTTTAGTAATGCGACTTATCAATTTTATGTCATTATATTGCCCGATTGGTTTTTGGAAAACATGAGCTGACTAGTCGTTTTATAAACCGCATTGTTTTATGGAGAAATCATGAGACACAAGATTTTGAACTTAGGAACATAACTGTGACTGCGAACCTGTTTAGTACTATTTTCTACTAACCTTAGACTGGTTTTCAAAAAGAATCACGTAGGAGAATTTATGGTTTTACGTGACACGTTTTACGGGAAAAGTTGCATTGGTTTGAAACCTATTTTACGAGGAAAGTTGCATATTCATGAAATGAGATTTTACGAGACATATTTCACATGCGCGAGGCACGTTTTACGAGAAATAACACAACACAATTTATGAGAAAATAAAAGTTGATAAATGAGAATGAGAATGAAAAATGAACTGATGAGATGCATTGCAGAAAGAATCAGTGGGGATTTAATTGAATATGGGAGTACCATTTGAGCGCTGCCCCATCTTTGCAGAGAGAACTTGGTGGTAAGAGCTAAGCGTGTACAACACGTGGTGGACGGACCTTGTAAACAGGGTGTCGTGATCAGATGATACAAGACGACCGTGACCATGTTTGTGAGCGTGCGTACGGAAGTTTGGCGGCTGTCAGCTGAAAGAGGTATAAATGGACCATTACTTTGAGTGACTAGACTGTGGTTCGGTGATCAGAAACAGTGCCCCGATGTTGATAAATTTGTAGAAGAATGCTGACACTGATATATTAAATGAGATGTCACGCCCTCGATTTTCAACATAAATAAATAAACATTTTTCTCTGTGAGATATCTCAATAACTCATAGATTAGTCCAAAAGTCATCTCACAATGCTATATCGACAATAAACGACAAATCTAATTTCGGTACCCATGTCCCATATAAATCTTTCTTCCAAAAAAATGTTACATTCTTTCAAAAAGAAAATTTAAATACAACTTTGAATTCAAATGATGAGATTTCTAATGATGAAAATGCTTTCATGCCATGCTTCAGAAATGTCATGCATCCCTCGCATCTCAATTCATGCCGTTTGGTTATACCTGAGAGGCTGAAACAACAAAGGGGTGAGCATTCACTTCGCCCAGTAGGTATCCCCTTATTTGTTTCAGACACATAAATGCACAACAAGATATAATGGACTGGAAGCATAACATAAGATTGACAAATAGCAAGTAAGCCACCAAGCATATCATATGATCATAGCAACCGATCAATAACACGTCACGCGTCACTCACGCATACACCTACGATACAACACTTAGATAACAAATTATCGACTTCCCTCTAACCACGTTGAAAACCACAATATCATTATCCATCAATTTGATCTTCCGTATGTCTACTAGTGGACTAGTCATTCGTATCCAACAATCATCATAAAGTCCATCTCCATAATATCATAATTTCCCATTAGCAAAAGTTGCAAAATATATGTTTTCTTCCTTTGTCCCATTTACTCAATTTATACCCAACTTTCAACATTCAACTTCTGTTTCCTTCCTAATAACCACGATTTCATTATGTTTGTTAACTCGAAAACTTTCCAGCATTCTCTTCAATTTCTTCAAGTACATCCATCAACTCACACTAGTCAAAATCAAATATCCAACGCATACTTAATAAAGAATATCCGTCACAAGACTAAGCACTTCCAAAGCATCCACCATATTTCATGTGTCCGTATGTACTAAATGTACCCACATATGACCATTGCTAAATGCACATGAAAAGAATGAACAAGGATATCACATAAAGAAGTATAAGACTTATAAGAAACTCATAGGATGGATTATATCTAATAAGTTTGTCAAAAATTGCCAACAAGTACAACACGTGTCCAAAATCGTATCCAAGTGTCCAATTAACTCATCGTTTAATTCCTATTCATTTCCGACCATATCTTGTGTCTACATTCAACCATTTTCATACTTTAAACCATCCATTTCATTAGTTCATCAATTTAATCTTGAGGATATAGAGATCCTTTTCCGAGTCTTTTGGGCCTCGTGGAACCCGTATCCGAGTCTTTTGGGCCTCGTGGAACCCTTCCTAGCGACTCACCGAGTGGTGGTCCTAGTGCAACAACTTACATCTTATTCAACTTCTCATTATATATACCTTCATCTCATTGTACTCGATACGTACCCGACTTCTCATTGAATATACATTCATATTATTATATTCAATACGTACCCGACACATCACGTGTGTCCGACTTACTCACACGTCATGTATCTCTTTCATTTAATCATTTCATCATACTCCGGGCATACCCTTTCGGGCCTCGTGCCATATTATCACATTCTCATTATCATTATACGTTAATCCCAATTCACATATAACACATGGGTCCAACCAAGTACCCAAGTGTCCAATGTAAAACCAAATGTCCAGAAACAAACCACATGTCCATCACTTTACTCATAATTGATACCTCACTACCGTGTATCCAATTTATACTGAAATACCGTGTCCTTCACAAAATATTTCATTTCGTCCGAACATCACAATTTTTCCAAAAGTGTCAAACGACTTCGCGTAAGCGTATGCCCGATACGTATTCCACGAGTTATCTCAATCAACATCAACCTCACATCAGAAAAACTTGCTACTTTCTAGAAGAAACTAAGGCACAACCCTTACACATTTTCAAAGGTATACGAGTCTAGTTTCCGAATCAAAAGGCGGATTGAAATTTCAAGCTTCCTAGACAAAATTATAGTCGTTCCCGTAAGATGCGACAGTGCTGTCAGTACTGCGAATTAACTACCACAGTCCGATAAAACATTTCTTATATTTTCTGTACTTGGAATCTCTCCCTGAATATTTTACACGATATAGTAGACTCAATAATAAACCCATAGTAAAAATATCAAAACTTTCCAAGCTGTCTAGGTGACCCAAATAATTTTGGTGAAATCCAACTATGAGCAAAATTGACAACAGAACAACCTCGTGTTCAAAAATCCACTAAAAATCGCATACTCATTCTTTTCCAGTGATTCCAACACTAAAACATAGCTAACTTATCAATGTTTAATACCCATGAGGACCCATAACCAATAAACTTGTTATCTATCACAAAATTAACAGGATACGTAGCCCCCTACAATCTGCCCAGATTTCCAAAACGCAGTTTAGTGCACGAATTGTTTAGAAATAACTTCTTCATATTTTGCTCTAATTTTTGGACACAACCTTTTATACTCATATATGTACCTTACATAAAAATTTCAGAAAATAAGGAGATGATCTATCGGGTCTAACACACCAAAAACCAAATACTACAAAACCCAGATTCTGCAGAACAGTGAAACAGAGCACAGCTTAGTGCATGATTTTTCCAGACTTCGTTTCAAGGAATTTCGATCTGAAATTTTTACACAACGCATACAACCCAAAGGGGAACATCCCATAAAAGTTTCGTAAAATTTGGAGGTATACAACCTGGTCTAAAAATTCGTGGATGCAGGGTACGAATTCAACCTTTTTCTGTGACAGATTATATAAACAAGCACATACACATGGATTATATAAACAAGCACATACACATGGAGAGAGACAAGAAACCCCTACCTCAATGGGTTTTCAGCAAAACCCAACAAACTCTAGCTTCTTCACTTGAAACCCACTGAAAACCAACTCCTCCAAGCGAAACCCATGGTACCCAGACTCCAAATCGCACGTAGGTGAAGAATCTAAGGTTGGATCATGAGTTTTTGAAGTGTGAGAGGTGAATTTTTGGAGGGGTTTGAAGAGAAATGGAGAGGGTAGAGAGAAGGGATAGGGACGGCCAAAATAAGAGAAAGAGAGGGTTTGTGCTTTGACAAAAAAAATCAGTCATATACCTATACATATACACTTACACCCCTCATGTTTTAAATACATTTTAAATCCACCCAAGTGCCACTACCAATCTCACATTGACCCAACTTTACATTTTAAAACACTCCTCACATTCACCCACACAAAGACATTCAAACTAAATTCTTCAAAGTTCTAAATTTTAATTCAAAAAAAAATTTACACAATTTTTTGGGTCTTTACATGAGACACATGACCTTGCATGCGAAATACTCTAATTTGAAATGACACTGGCACTGTTTGCACTAACACAGACACTTGCATATTTTCACGATCTATACGGTTATTTGTTAAACTGTCGTTATTATTTTCCTGCATAAAATATTATTTTAGAATTGTTAGTATAAGGTTGGAGTAAGAGTTAGTTATTGGGTGTCTTCGCTCACGGTGTTACACTTGTGTGACCCAGGCATAATACCACGATGTTGCTCTGCTACTCCTACGTATTATGCTAGACTTTCGAGATGAACAAGAAGCGTATTATAGCTTGGGGCACTACGGAGACGATCGTGCTGCCGAGATGCGAGGTGACCAGACCTCGGGCAAAGAGTAGCTGTAGACCCGACCCTCCTGGAATAAATGTATATTATCGAGGAAGGAATAAATGTAACAACCTTTTAGTTATTTTTATTTAAGTAATTTTAATAATAATATTTTCCAAAATTTAGGGCGTTACAGAGATCTTGATTCAATGGTCTTAGGTTAGGTTTTTAATATTTCCTTAAGATTTCACGCCGCCCATATCGCTCTCCTTTTTAAAAAATTAAACTTTTTATCTCTCACTCTACCGATCTCCTAATTGAACGAAATCTTCACCGAATGAATCCCACGAATGCTGGTAAGTCCCTCTCCTTGTCTCTCCCATTCATCTTTTGCTATTGTATATATATATAAGATCATGATCTAATAAGGACTCTCTTAACTTAAAATGGTGCGTACCTCATGGATCGGGGTCGTTTCTCGACGATCCGAACTGCTCAGTGTGTTTAAAACGTGTTTTTAAGGGTCATCGTGAGGAATCGCCCAAAACAAATACCCGGAAAGCCTTCATCCGAGCATTTTTCGATAAAGTGTATATGTGCGGTTATTATGAAAAACTACTCGGAAGAAGCTCTTTCGGGTATTGGTTTTTGGCGATTCCTCGCGTGGGCCTTGGAAAACACGTTTTAAACACATTGAGCGGGTCGAACTTTGGTCCGAAAAATCAAAAAATGGGTGGTCCTCACGGAGGAGATCCGTAAGGAAGTCCTTATTAGATCATGATATTTTTTTTTTTACTTTGGCAAGGTTTAACATTTGAATCTTATACATAAATCTTGATTTAAGTCCTTAAATCTCCCTTAGTCAGGCCACTTTTGAGTTGCCGGGTTACAAATAAATAGTTGATCGTCGATGAGTTTCACTTTTATATCTATTGCAAACCAACCCATTGGGGGAACCAAACATGTAACCAGACTTCTTAAAAATAAAAAATAAAAATTCAAGCGATCGATTAGGCACATCGAAGGAACTTTTCTCACATGGTAGGACATGGAAATCTAATTTTCCCTTGTACTCCTGACATGAACTTTGTTGCATGAATAATGCAAGGTCACTTAACACGTTCTGAGATTTTTTTTTGACAAAGTAGTCCTTCGAAGAAAATTCATTGCAAGATTTCAAGGCAGACTCGAGCTTGAATAAAGCTTTAGCAGGGATCCGTGAGAATACCTCTATCACCACATTTACTTCTCAGCTCTTCTTCCATCTCCACTCACTGGTTAAACTATATTGGTAGACGCTTTTTTCTGTGTAAATCTGGCAATGCGAGGTTCATGCTCCACCATCCACATTGCTCGTGTCTGAATTTTCAAAATCTTCCTCCATGATCCCGAACACCTTTTGTACCCATAAGGTGAACACACACTTTTAACAATTTAACAAGACATATGATTCTTCATTTCCTTTGCCCCACTTAAATTGGCCAATGTTGAAATTTGGATCAAGAAAATCATGTTTTCTTGCGGTTTTGGGTATTTACAAAAATCTTGATGCTGCTTTCTCGGGATAAAACATAGTAACAATGTAAGGCAAATGATAATGACTTTCCTTGCTCAAGTAAGGAAACCAACCCGATAAGAATAGAGAATACCCTTCTGATGTACGAGGGATTAAAAAGGAATGCTTCTGGCACAAAAGTTGATGGGCCCTCTGTCTTGCCGTATCCTTTCAGTTGGTGAGTAAATGTTGCATATGAGGTTTGGAGACCAATTCTCATTACCTTGCACTACCATAAAATTGTAATTGCTTGGAAACTCAACCGATGGAGCCATATTGCACTGGAACGCAACCTTCAATTGTTGATTTGAGTCCTTAAATTAATCTCCCTTGGTTAGGTATGGACAACCACATTTGAGTTGTCGGATTATAAATAAATAATTGATTATTGATGGTTTTTTCACTTGTACATCTATAGAAAACCAACTCATTAGTGGAACCGAGCATTTGACCAGACTTCTTAAAAAAATTCAAGCGATTGATTGGCAATCTCGGGGAACTTTTTTCAACTGGCAGGACATGGAAATCTATATAGATATTGTTGTTACACAACTTTTTTTCCCAACTAAACTTGGTTGGAATGTGCCAGCACGGCACGGTATGATTAAAAAAGGCACGGCACGGCACGACACGACACGACACGACATAATTTAAGTAAACGGGCTGACAAGGCATGCCACGGTTAAAAAATTCCACGGCACGACACGACTAAGTAAAACGGACAAACACGACACGACACGAAACACGGTTGATACAAAGCCAAATGGGCCGGTCTGCACGACATGGCCCGTTTGACACCTCTTAGTCTTAGTGTTTCCCATTTGCTAAAATGAAATTTCCCTAAAGGTTGAATTTAGCTTGGTTTTTAAAATCACTTTTGTTTTCCATATTACGTTGTTAAAAATCAATTCTCTATCACATACTCCTTTTGCTAAAAGCAAGTTGCTAAAAGCAGTCTACTACTGCTTTTAGCAAATGAGAATCGAGGAGTGCTAAAAGCAGCAAACATAAATTTCCTATTGTATGGAATTTCTCATTTTAGCACATGAGAAATAAGGTAAACACAAATTTTAATAGTTGTAAGCGTTTTACTTTCACACATTAATTAAGAAAATGTCCCTTAAAGTCCACTAAAGTTGCAACATGTCTTGTTCTTTTTCAAACATTGCTTAGGTAATAATTTGATTCTACTGCTTAATCATCCTAGCTCCGTCCTTGCTTGCACTGACCAAAATAGGAATGAAGAATAAATTTTTTTTGGGGATTGAAGTGCAAGCAATTTCTCAAAGATGCCACATGACGGGGGAGACAAATGGGATATTATATACATAGATTAAAAAAAGCATACATAGGCCACCACCGCTTCAAAATTGCATTTTAAAATTAAGTCAACAATTTGTACAATTGAAAATATTAGAGCACCTCCACGTGGTATTTTGGGGTGTTTTACACCTCTCAATTGTGTGATTATTAAAAGTGTGTAGTTCCCACATCAATGTGTGTCGGAAAAGAACGCTGAAGTATCACCGACACGTGCTTCTTGATCATGTTGGGAGACACGTGCTTGTTGATCATGTTGGGAGGAAGGAGGCCAGGGCAAAAGATGTATTCATAAGATCCCACACTTTTGTGTAGTCAATTACTAATTCAATAAGCTCTGCAGCTTCAAAAGCAACATGCCACTGGTTCATAAAATATCAGACACATGCACACTAGCAACAAAGTGGACCCAAAACTTATAAAACTTATAAGCAAAGTGAAAACAAACAAAATTAATCTCTATCTGCTCTAGCTGTCCTGCCCCTGGTAAAAAGTAAATTAATTAATGAGGTGGAGAATTTTCTTAGGACTTTTCCTACAAGTGGCTCCAAATTTGATCATATCATCAATACCTTCCCAAATGGACCACCACACACTCCTAATTCCAGAATTCCCAGTTGTACTGTGAATCTAATTGACAGAAGATCTCGATTTGTCTTCTGCGCAATATTAAGATATTAACTTTTCCTGGTACCTCATGTATAGAGCGGGCCCTGATTTTTTTGGGTCCTAAAACAAAGATAATATTTGAGTATTTTTTTTTCTGGACTATAATGAAGAATACCAAAGTACAAGTGTCCCAAATAATTTGTAAATTTTCGGGGACTAAATTTACTGCTGCACACCTCGAGCTCGAGCTTTTAACTCATGACTGACTCTTCCCCACTAAGTGCTTACATGTATGTACGAAATATGTGTTTTTTTTTGTAGAAGTGTACGAAATATGTGATTATGGCATGCGTGCAGTACCAGTGTTTTGATCATGCCAGTCTATACTTGCATTTAGATGCAACCCCCTTCTCCTTGGTCTATGTGTCAAGACACACCCCCACAATCTTTCTTTTTAAGCGTGGGGCAAGTTGTCATTCGATACCATGGGCCTGTATATGAAAACCATCCAAATGGACAAATTTCTCATAGGAGTGCTGCAAACTAATTGGATGGTCCATTCAAATTTCAAACTCCTAGGACCGACTTTGGTCCTATTTTGGTGATGCCTTAGCTACTTTTTCTGTTATGACAATCAAGAACACAAAAATTTATGTTGTTTCACTTAGGGGTGCATATACACCGAGCTGTGCCGGTTTTGGGTCGAGCTTATACCAGATAATAACGAGACTTGTGCAAGCTCAAACCCGGCCCAATAATAATCGGGCTACATTTAATATGTCCAAGCCCAACCCAATTAAAATTTTAATTTTCCAAGCCCATCCAACAAGCCCGCTTAATTTTCTAAAGCATATCACAAAAACATATTAATCAACCATAATGATCACAAATTAGAATTCACAACCGTAATAATTATATTAAAGTTCTAAGTTCTTACAAAATTATTAAAGTAAATAACCGTTAAAAGAAAAATGAAGAAATTGAATTGCAACAAGATAAAGATGAAACATACTCTTTAATAAGAGACGATGCGCCGCTTCCAAAAAACCCCTTAAGCAACTAGGACTTATAGCGGTAATAACAAACATATATATTTAGTAAACAGGCTTAAAATCTAAACTCAGCCTAGCCCTGTCCTATGAGCCTAAATATTTAACCCGAGTCCTTAAAAACACGGGCTGGAATGGGCGGGCTGGGCTTCGGTGTGCACCCGTAGTTCACTTTCACTTCCACCTAAACATATGCTTAAACGCACATCACGGACAAAGAGCGAGAAGGAATTCACAATAAAGAAAGAGAGATTACAAAGAGGTACCCAAGAATAAGGATGGATCACAACTAGAATTCAAAGAAAACAAAACCCCGGTAAAACCCAAAGAGTACAAATTAAATAACACCACAATGATAATGGGGAGTGATTTTTACACCCCCAAATTGTTATTCACACCTCCTTTTTTTATCTTCTAGTGAAATTTTATGTATAAAATTTTTACTAAAAGACAAAAAAAGGGATGTGCATAATAATTTGGGGGTGTAAATATCAATTACCATACATTAATTCTCCACATTGGCACCTAAATGAGCCTCTTATCATAGGGGTGGGTGATGTGCACTTGGGTGCTATGTATATGTTGTGCACCCCTCGGCCGTCCGATTGTATTTTAGACGGTGCGGATGTGTTTTGATTTTTTACTAATAAAAGTAAATCAAAATTAAATTAAAATTGTCAAATGCATCCAAGTCATCCAAAACATGATCGGATGGCCGAAGAGTGCGCAACACCCACCCAAGTCACCTTAATTCGGTGTTTGCTAAAATTACAAACACTAAGAATTTTTAAGTTTCTGCAGTTTGCACTCAAATTTGTCATTTTTACATAAAGGGTCAAAAAGCATTATTTTTTAACCGAAGTGAGCTAATTTCACGTGTAAAATTATGGGTTTATTTTGTTAAGTCTTGACCCAATTAATTTTCAATGAAGCTTGGTCCAGTAAATGAATGCATGGAATAATTCATTAAGATCGATCTGATGGAGATATTACACATTATCCTATTTCCACGTGAAGATGAAAAGGGCTATAAACTCACCCATGTAAGAAGGAAGTAGTTATGGCCACTTCGCACTTTCCTATTGCACTGCCACAATCCCATTACTCCATGACCCATAAAGAAGGGAAAGTGGGTGTCATACGTAGAAGAAGTTTTGGCTCCAAGAATGAGATGTAACTTCTAAAAACCGCCACAGTGGAGGGAATGAATGCAGCATGGGACACTTGGCAACATCGCATGAAGGCAGGAGAGCAGCTTGGACATGTGGCAGCATCTCGGCACAAGGGAAGTTGGTGCCAAGGGCCTATAAATATGAGAACTCAAGACTTAGAATGGTTTCCACAACCATCAACCTCACGGTTAAAACCAAGTCTCTTGACTTTTCTAGCACAATTCTCAACCATTGAATTCTCTCAACCTCGTTGCAGCCACCAACTCCGTTGAGTTTATTTTTTCTTTTATCGGTCTACAAGTCTAGCATAGTCTAAGACCTTGTTTTACGATTCCTTGTACCCCAACTTTATTAATCTTTATTGATATAAGTTGGATTTTATTTATCTCGTTGTTTCTCATTTTCCAAACCGTTGGAAAATCGTTAAAGTCCTTTGCGACAAGGCAAACCACGAACCATCTTGTGGCTCTACCCTTTGGGTCACAACGCAACCGCTACATAGAAAGTAAAAAAAAAGCACTCAAGCCATTACAACAACTGGACTGTACCGCACTATCCTGGCACGTCAGTTACACAAACGGCTTAGGCACTCGCAGTATCATTTAGAGTTTTTACAGGAAAACAGTGTCACCATGAAATCATCCCTGAAAAATTTAGATTAATTGAATATTGGTAATTAACTATGTATCGTATAACCATCTGATTAAGAAAAACAAGCAAAAAATGAAGGTGCATATGATCTACAAATGTCTGATTAAACTTTTCTCTAGGGATGATCTCTATCGCTCCAGTCTTGAACATAAAAATAGGACCGTGACAGGTCTTATATTTTTGGACTGGCCCGTTGAGTCCAAATGAGGGACAATTCAGTAGGATAGTATTCTTTCTAGGAAAAAAAATGATACTGTACGATTTTTATAATTAAGTTATTTTCCCTGTATTTTTAATGACATAAACTGTTGAAAAAGGACTAGTGTCGTTTAACTGATCGAAACATTCAGTAAGGGCCTGTTTGGCTGGTGGATTTGTAGCCGGATATAACATGTGCCCCCCTTAGCAATTCTAGTCCCAACCCATCTCCACTCTTTGGCAACGTATTTTGTACCAAAGTACCCCTCCAAATCCACCTCCATCTTTGGTACAAAATTTTTGCCACAGTGGCCATGGTTTTTTTTTGCTAGGCAATGGTGGCCATGGCTTTTAGCGGTGGGTTCAAGAGAGAGGGTAGAGGACTAATCGAGGAAGACGAAGAAGGGGTGGGGGGGTTAAAGTGGAACTACTGCCCTCATATCCACCCTCCTTCTATATCCACTCAAAATCAAATCCACCAGCCAAACGCCCCTTAAAGAGAGATACACACAGTGATACACTATTACGAAAAGAAAAGTGCACTAGTCCGGTGGATTATATTTATTGATTGTTGTTTTCTTTTCTTCTGGTTGATGTTTGGGCTTTGCGTGATACCTTATTGTCGCATGTAAAGGTGCCAACAACCTCGTTGAGAGGTATGCTAACAATATTTGCACTTGACACTAATTTTAGTAAAAATATATACGAAAAAATGTGAAGTCTTGCACTCACATTGATTTGAAATAACCCTGCACGACTTTTCATATACTTAGAAAAACGATAGGTGAAATTCCACGGAGACCCCCTCATCTATGCCTCTGGGACACGGAGACCCTTTAACGTTTAAAAACGCCCAAACACACCCCCTCATCTACTTGAAATGAAAAAACCCCCTAACTCTGTTAACGGAATAACGGAAATGACTATTCTACCTCGTAAAAATTTACCCCCACTGACCCCCTCATCTATAGATATACTTGTAGCAATAGTATGGATTATAGAAACTTGAGTGGGACAAGCTAGTAACCCTACTTAACTCTAAATGCCTCTGCCCTTGGCTTAGCGTACGTGTTTTTGGACAAAATTATTCGGTATTGTATTCAATGTCTTTTTCTCGTTCTAAAGTTTGTTTCAGATTTGCCACAAAATTCTCAGATTATGCGATTGTCATGACGAACAAAATATTAGAAGTACAAAATAAAAGCCGAAATCTCCTAAAAATTCTCCAATTATAAAATTCAGTCGTCTTTGATAGCTTCTTATATAAGACTTTTTTTTTTTAACGAATATTAATTTTCTTCCGATTCCTCTCCTCGAGAACAATGATTAATTTAAAAAAAAATTATGAAAATAAAATACTAGAGCTTCAATAGTACTGACCATCTTCAAATTATTGTTTCGAAAACATTACTCCCACCATCCCTAATTGTTGGTACACTCGCAAAAAGTTGTGCAACGTGATTAAAAAATAAATATTTTTGTGCATAATTTACAACTTTTTTTACAACAACTTTTTCTTGGATTGTTTGGACCGTATTCGGCCAAAACGTCATTTGTAGGTTGCGCGACCCATATTGGCGAAAAGGCCCAGACTTTGCATGTTTGAATGGATACGGGTTTCTGCACCTTACTCATTGCCGTTCTGGTGATGATCAATGATGGTTTTCGGCTGTTCGATGTCATCTAGGCTTTCGAAAGAACAATTTTGCTATTTTGGGAAATAATTGATTCGCTTAGGAAAGTCCGTTTTAGTTGTTGTCTGTTTTGGCAACCTTATAATTCTTTCTAGTTTTTGATTTTTTAGTCAAAATAGAATTTTCCCGGTTCTGGTAATGTTCGGATTCCTTCTAATGAAGGCTTGATTTGCTATCAAGACCTTTATTATTTTGTTTCCTTATTGTTCTAGGGTCTCTACAATCCTATAAAAGCGATTGTAAGCCTTAGGGCAACTCGGTTGTTATTTGATTTAAAAAAATTATTTATCAATATCGGTTGTTCAAGGAGAGAGTACCTCTGACTCAATCATTGTTTGTGATTGTCCTTGTCACACATCTTACGCTTCGCTGCATCATGAAGGATTTTAATTTAGCTTAAAAATTTGAAAAATTATGCACAAAAATATGCAATTTTTAAATTCAAAAAATATATTTCCCATGTCCCATTTTATAGTTCTATCTGAAAATTTTAACTTTTTAAGAGAGCATTATGATTACATTAAAAAGTATTTAATTTTTCAATTAACATTGATTGATGTAGCAAATTTTATGAGTGAACATGTATTTTGGAACGTCCCAAAATAAAATACGAAAATGGGCGGAACTATTGTGGAGTCCCGGTGGCACGGGCCATCCTTGGGTCCCACCCTCCCACCAATAAATATATTATTTGGATATTAAATACTCCTCGATTCAAAAAAAAATAAAATTATCAGGTCTGCAAAACGATAACTAATTAAAACACATGCATTTTGGTTCAAAAAAATTCGTACTTTTCTCCCATAAGATACTAAGGGTGAGTTATCACTACGGTATTTTTGGTATTCTCAGTATTTTTAGTATTCTCTCACAAATCATTCTCTTCACATATATCAAATGATTTGACTAGTTATAGTTCAAAAATACCATAGCAGAAACTTAGCCTAAAGGACAATTTTGAGTTCTTTTAATTTTTGAAAACAAGTTTGCATTTGTTTGAAATAAAAATTTATCATTTATATTTTCTTGGTTCCACGGATCAAAAACCATTATTTTATAACAGTATATTAATTATTTTATTTTGGCACGTCCAAATTAAGTTTCACCACGTGTTCCACTAAAAGGTTTTTGGGGTTTTTAGTTTTTTAGACATTCAATTGTAGTTTAAATCTACAACTTGTTCCACTAAAATGTTGGTTTTTTGGCAAAAAAATCAGAAATTGATTTTTTGGTTTATTCGTTTTGTCTTTATTAAAAAAAAATTGCATTTATTAGTTTTGCATCAATTTTTTGTGGTTTATTGGTTCCTCTCTACGAGACGAATCTAACAAGTATGAAATTATAGTGAAAATTAATTATTTTTTGAATAAAACCAAAATTAAACCAATAAACCACGTATTTTTGGCTTTATTAAAAAAATTAGTTTTGATGATTTTATACTCTTTAGATTTGCAAATTAACATTTGAATAAAGACAAAATGAATAAACCAAAAAACAAGTTTAGTGGAATAGAGTGGTTTAGAGTTAAAACAAAATCAGTTTTTTTGGGGAGTTTTTTGTTAGTAGAATAGAATGATTTTTTAAATCAAAATAAAATTAATTTTTTTTTAACGGAACACCCCCTAAATACGGAATGGGAGAAAGACTTCGACTTTTCGTTAGTACTACAAGAAGCAATTTGCGTCCTCTCTGTTTAGATCCCGTGGGTAGCCCACTGAGCATGAGAGAGAGTGATCATGAGAGAAGAGGGACGTCAGCCGGAAGTCAGGGGTTTACATGCAAGAAGAGAGAGAGAGAGAGAGAGAGGGAATCGAAAACCATGCAAAATCTGACTTCTGAGTGTTCTCTGCAAAAAAATGGTCAGCGTATTCAGTAGGAAGAGAGAAATGACGTTAACTCACCGCAAGGCGTGCGTTCCCCTGTGGAACTCCAAAATGGGTGTTCTATATTTCTCGTGTCAAATATTGTCGCAGCAAATCAGCCCCTATATAGGTATGGATTTATTTATAACATACATGTTTTCAAAACTTTAAAAAATAAAAATTTTATACATGCATATTTTATACTCTCTCCGTTCCAAAATTTTGGTCCGGTTCACAAAACGAGGGCTTGAAAATAATACAAAATTTTCAAGAAAAATTCAATATTTTTTTAACAATTTACTAGATATCAGCGAGTACTTTCAATTTATGAAAAAAGTTTCAAAATTTTTGCCATTACCAGGTTTTTTTTTATCGGCAAAAAGTTTTTTCATGAAAACTTAACAAGGGTACCTCAAGTTCGGGGAGGGGAGGAGACTCCAACCCCAAAACAAAGAAACCCAATACAACAATGAGGCCCAAATCCTAAACCAAAGCAGCCCAAAAGGAGCAACTCTAGAATACAATCTGTCACCGCCCCACCATCCAAACAGCCGACCAACAAACCAACCACCACCAGAGCCACCAAACCATCCATTCGCAGCCACAACCATCCTTGCCATTGGGCCCAGAAACCGACTCACCCCACAATGAACTGGAGAGTGATTCGAAGCTAAAAATGGACGGAGAAAAGGAGGAAAACTAGTGACAATAAGCAGCCCCAGAGTCGCACCTTGTCGTTAGGCCCAAACAGGCAACAACCAGAGAACCGATGAAACGTTGATCGGATTGATGAAAAAGGTAGAGAGGAAGGGGAAGACAGAGAATGCAGGGACAGGAATGGCAATGGGGCGGGTATGGATACCCTAAGTTGGCTCGGTAGGTATTTCAAGTACCACTGCAAGCGGGCTCCCGATGATGAAAGCGATACCCGAATGCTTTGGCTGGACTCACGTGGACTTCAGAACCTTTGTGAAAGATTTGACAACCTAAACTAAACCTTTTAACCCGGCCAAAAGTATCGGCCGATATTCCCTTGAACTGACCGGTAAATCCATTACCTAGCCGCCAAAACCCTAGTTTCGGGTTGCAAACAAAAACCTCTAAGCCAGATGCATCAACCGGCCGGCAAATCCTTTGGCCGGCCTGCAAATCAACTTCTTCCAGAAGCTTTCCAGTAAGAGCCTGATCAGAACTCTAGTTCTTCAACAAGGTCGGATTACTTTGCTTTACATGGTAAGCTAGATCGACACTCTTTTTGATAGAGTTTGCCCGTATCAAACCATTCCCAATTCGAGCTCTCATCAAATCGAGACTCTCCCTTTCCAAGCCCTATAAATAGGCCGCACCTTCACCTCTGAAATTCATACACAATCTTCAAGCCACATACCTCGAAACTCTGTGCAAATACTCCCCATATCCCTAGCTTCAAAAGGCCCAACACCCCGTTGTGACAAAACACCTGAGTGCAAAACCCCCAAATCCGAGCTTAGGGTTTAGGGTTCCATGAATTAACAACAAAGCAAGCAAATCCGAGCAATTCAGTCGCTGAGGAAGTAATTTACGAAGGTTACAACACCTACTAGTTGGTCAATTTCTGAACCTTTATCTAATTTGTATTTCAATTTTGTATACTTAGTTTCTGCGTTTTTCTGTGTTTTCTGGCGTTCGGAAGAACACCGGATGACGGTCTAATGTGCCGGCCGGTACATTAATCAGCGTGATCTGCTGGCCGTCAAATCCATTGGCCGACCGATAGATCAGAATGTTGGGAGATTGTTAATTGTTTAAGTTTCTATTGTATATTCACGTGTCTTTGCATGCTCCCATTCTCCTTTCCCCATATGCTTGTGTTTATTGCTTACATCACTCATATCTGTTAAACGATTTAATAATCAACTGTGTGCAAGATCTCTTCAAGCATTAAAGCAGTTTTATGTCAAACGAGTACATGCTAGCCTTTGTGGCTTGGCGAATAGGTGTGCCTAACACCTTCTCCTCCCTCTCTTACTTTCTCATCTTTCCCTCTCTCTCAAACCAAAATCTACCATAACCACTTAGAACCCATATAGATCCATCACCTATACTTCATATTCTCACCATTTGAAATTGGAAATCACGTGTACAAGCTTGGAGCTTGGTGGGATTCGAATTTGGAAGCTAGGGTTTTGCTTGGAGCTTGTGGGAGGATCAAATCTTTGAGATTGGGATTCCTTCTCCTCTTTCTAAGTTTTTATTAGTGTTTGTAGCATAAATCTTTTACTAGTTTGTTCATACCTTTTGGTTGATTTGGTTAAAACCCATGAAAAACCCTGCTGCTGCTATGCTGTCTTTCTTCTCGTTGCAATTCCCGTCCGGATGGGGTACCCGATCGTCCGGACGGTTTTCACATAACCATCTCGATCTTTGTTCTTTGATCGTGATCCTCTCTTGGTTCTCGTTTGACCTTCGATTGCATTGTTCCTTTGAAAAATGTGTGATTACACCTTTGAAACTCTTCCTAAACTTACAAAATCGTATTTGACAAATTGTAAACTCAGCTTCGTTGATTGTTTAAAGTGCACAACGGACACAATGGTTATGAACGCTTATTTGATGATGTTTGACACATTATGGGAGTATATGTTGACTTGGGATATGTTTTGAATGAAATGGAAGGGACACTTGGTGATTTGAGAAAGTAAAAAGTATTTTGCTAAAGTTTTGAAAGAGGTATCTTTAGGACCACCGTTCGATGAGTCACTAGGCAAGGGTTACGAAGCCCGTGAATCTCGGCGGGAGTTACGAGGCTCATGAATCTTGGCAGAGGACTACGAGGTCCTAAGGAGACATCCCGAATGCTCGGCAGGGGTTACGAGGCCCAAGAACTCGGCAGGGAAATATGGGTCCCACAATTCCCGGTTACAAAAATTTGGATAACGATGAATTTTGAAACGAAAGATAAATGAATGAAATGGTTTATGAGGATATATTAGACTTGACGAAAAGAGATTTTATTGACGACAAGAGATTTTATGAGTATGGGGACACCATGGTTACAAGTAATGTTTTAAAAATCAGACCGACCAATTCAACTGGTTGACTCGTCAACCAGCGCCTGCTCCGGTCTGAATTAACTAAAAAATCACTATTATTCAAGAACCGGCCTAAAATATAAAAACCGTTCAACTATAGCGGTTGAACCGGAAACCAGAAAATCCGTACACGGGTCAATCGAACCGACCGGCTAAAATTTGAACTACCTTTTACTTTGGAGGCCAGCTTTTGACTCCTCATGGGATGCTTCGTACGTGTAGCAGTGTAAGTTGTTTTGCATTTATAGCACATTATTTGCTTCCATTTCTTCTTCCCCACCGATGTGGGATTCCTTGAACTATAGAAGGTGGTTTTTTTAAGAGTACTTGGTTACATTTCTCAACTTTCACTCCAAAATACAAGGAAAATATATGTATTCAAATATTTTCTCATATATATGTTTGCTTTTATACATATATTTAATTATTTTATAGTATTAATATTATTTTAATACAATTATGACATCACGGTTCGATTCCGGTTCGACCGTGATTGAACCGGGGACCCATCCGCCCGGTCCCTTTTCCGGTTCGTTCAACGGTCCGGGTTTCAAAACATTGGTTACAAGTTTCGAGTTGTATATTGTTGTTTTCCCTTGTTGCTTCTCCTTGTACTTTTGTATACTCTTTATGCTCATATCATCTCATGTGCATTTAGCGATGGTAGAAGATTTTCCTACTGGGCTAGTATAGCTCAACCCTTCATTTTCAGGTACAAATTATGGAGCATGAGTTGAGAGTGCATGGAATGCGTGGCATCTTTTGAAAGTATATAACGACGAGGGCAGAATCTGCAGAGGGATGGTCAATGCAATTTCTAAAATACGAGGGGAGGTATATATTATTGTCAGAAATCTCAGGGGAAATACGGGAAATTTATCCAAAACAAGATGGGAAGGGGAGTTAAAAAGACGGACGAAACTGATGAATCCCGCATGGGCATCGTTATACATCAACTCTCTACCGCCATATATTTGTAGGAGGGGGAAGGAGACAGGTAGACCCCAAGAGAGAATTCTCCATAAATAAATCCAATGGATGAATTTAAAAGGGGAATCTGTTGCATTGATTTGAAAATCAAGAAGTGAGAAGTAGCTCATCTCATCTCACACGTTTGGTTATTAATGCTCCCTCCATCCTTAAATACTTTACGGTCCGTTTGGATAACGTATTTATTTATTTGGATAACGTATTTATTTGAGAGGGATTAAATAGTAAGGGCATCGGGTGGGCTCTCAAAATGGCTCTTACGTAAGACTCCTAAAATTTAGCAAGCTATTTGATCAATTGTGATCTTCAATGGGCTCTCAATACAAACTCCTAATGGTGGCTCCAAAGCATGACTCCTAACCCATTAGCCAAATTTAGGTAGCCTTGTAGCTAGCTCCAAGTGGGACTCAAGCCCTTTCAATCTTTTTTTAATATGGAATTTTCAAAAGATAAATGATTTTGTTTAATATGCTCTCTAAATTTAGCTAGCTCATTGAGTACACATATATATGCTCTACAAATTTAGCAAGATCCAGGAGTGAAAAATGGACCCTAATTTTGCTTATATGGACACCTTAGGAGTCAACTTATGATCTATTTTTAGGGAGACCACTGTGGATGCTTTAAGGCCTCGCTTGGATGCGGGATACATTTTAGAGGGATTAAATAGCAAGGGAGGATAAGATAGTAAGGGGTATTATTTAGTAAGGGTGGACCAATATTGATGTGGCATTTATGAAGGGGGTATTAAATAGCATGTGGTTTGGATGAATTTGTGATAAATGGGGATAAAGTTGGGTGGATGATGTAAAAATCTGGCAAATGACTTATTTGCCCTTGTGCATGAGTTACATTATATTTTACGATAAAATACATACATAAATACAAGACTAATTAAGTTAATTATACTTGACAATAAATATGATATGATAATTTCTTTTATTAATTAAAATTAAAATTAAAAGATTCAATCATTATTTTTTTATCTATTCATTTTAATAATTATGTTTACCACCTAATTTTTTCCTATTTTTTCTAATTATGCATTTTTTTTACTTATATTAAGTACAAAACTTACTAATTTAGTAATTCTTTTGTTATATAACCCAATAATGTCAAATTTTAAAGTATAAAAAATTTCAAATTTTTTTGTATCGAATTAAAGATCTCAATTATTAGTTTAATTTTGTGCACAAAAAAAACCAAAAATTACATGCGGAAGTACTTTATTTTTTTATCCGAAGGATATTGCAAAGCAACTCAACAAGCCAACAATGTCAAATTCTGAAGTATAAAAAAATTTAAATTTTTTTATATCGAATTAAAGATCTCGATTAGTAATTTAATTTGGTGCGAAAAAATAAAATACTATGCGCGAAAGTATTTTATTTTTTTATCCAAAGGAAATTTCAAGGGCTCGAAAAACATTAAAATGGGGTTCGGTTTTTTATTTAAAACAGTCAAGAGGGAGAGACGGGGGATGAGAGGGGGTAGGGTGGTAATTTTAATGGGGGTATGGAGGGGTATTAATTTATAACACCCCCTCCCCTTGTTACTAATTAGTACCCCTCTAGGGGGTATTGAGAGGTATTAATCTGGGAGGGGTATAACTTATACCCCTACCCATTAAACTCTCAAACCATTCATTAGTACGTGGGACCGAGATAAGGGGAGGGGATATAACTTATACCCCTCCTTAACTCGCAGCCAAGCGAGCCCTAAGGGGGATAAAATAGTAGGCGTGATTAAATAAGAAGGGTGAACCCACATTTAAGAAGGGAGGATTAAATAGTACTCCCTCCGTCCCTTTTGTAGTGTGTATATTTTCATTTTGGACTGTCCCTTAATAAGTGCGTGTTTTGAAAAGTTAGTTGGTACATTTCCTATTTTGCCCTTAAAAGTAGATTCCTTTTTAAAAGTTAGTGGGTATTATCATATTGATAAGGGTAAGTAATGGAAAGTATATATAAAAGTTGTAAAAGTTGATGTGAGAGAAAAATAGTTGGAATTCTCAGGTAACACACTTAAAAAGGGACGGAGGGAGTACATGGTTTGGATGAAGGATAAAAAAGGAAGGATAAGGAGGGTGGATGATGTAAAATCATGTAAAAAGACTTTCTTGTCCTTGGTAATACATATATTAGATTATGTATGTGTATAATTATTTAAAAATAAAAATAATTAACTTCATGTAATATTAAACATTTAAGTTATAATACTTAATTGTAATATTTATTTTATTAAAACAAACAATTTGTTTTTATTTGTAACTTATAATAGTATTTATTTTAACATATTACATGAATTATAATTTCTAAAGTAAAATTCTAAAGTATAAAAAATTTTAAATTTTTTTGTATCAAATTAAAGATCTCTATTAGTTGTTTAATTTGGTAGAAACAAAAATAAAAAATTATGTATGGAAATACTTTATTTTTTTATCCGAAAGATATTGCAAAGCAACTAAACAAGCCAACAAGCAAACAATGTAAAATTCTAAATTATAAAAAAATTCAATTTTTTTGTATCGAATTAAAGATCTCTATTAGTAGTTTAATTTGGAAGAAACAAAAATAAAAAAATTATGCACGGAAGTACTTTATTCTTTTATCCGAAGTAAATTGCATAGGGGTAGGGAGGTAAAATGGGGGATAATCCCCCCTCCCCTAATTATATTCAGTCAGGGGTTGAAATTGGCAGCCAAACAGATATTCAAGGAGGAGAAGAGGGTTAAAAAACCCAATTCACTCATCCCTCTTGTTAAATCACCATCCAAACGAGCCCTTAAAGTGTTCTTTAGTAGAAGACATGTAATTTTTTAATTAAAAAAATGAATTATCTTTCGTGCATAATTATTTCAAGGGTCCTTCTACTAGGTTAGGTTGACAATACGCAAAGAAAAAGATGAAAAAACACATATTCCTAGGGACGGAGGCTTATGGGGGTGGAGGTGGCATATGCCACCCCCAGTTCCAAAAAAATGATTTTTTTAACATTGATGGAAGTCGATATGATACTTCTCCATACTCAAATAACTTGATTTTTTATTTATATAATGGAAATTTAATAATTGAAAAAATAAACGGTTTCGATCATATAAACAATATCTCTATGGCTTCATTTAAAAACCACGAGATAATTGAATCAAGTCTTTGTTATGTGTAACAAAAAAATAAAACTCAAGATAAAACTTGATTTTACCGTACACTTTCGTTTTGTATTTTCATGAACAAAATACAACAATTATTAGTGGACTTCCATCGAGTGCGACCCCCTTAACCAAATCTTAGCTCCGTCCCTACATATTACAGTTTACTTTTTATACATTTTAAAACACCTTCACAAATTTTAGACATTAAGGGTGGTGTTTAGTATTTTTCAATAACTAAATCAATCTAAAAAAGAAAATGAGAGATCAATAGGGAGATTATTCACTACTACATTTTAGGGTAATGTTATGACCTCTCCAAACCTCATACACGTTAAGAACGTACGATGGAGGAGCCCATGAATCAATTGATGTTTGAATCAATTGGTTGATCCAAACATCAAGTTTTCACTCAAAATTTAGGAAATTTGAATATTGGATCACCCGTTTACACATATTCAATTGAGCTACGGGGACACCCGAAAAATTATTTTAAAATAAATTAATGAACGATTCAGTGGGATCTGAAAATAGGTCCCGCAAACCGCATTTTTGGTACCCTTAGCATTTTTGCTTCGGAACTACAACTTAATGTGTTGAGTACAATTGTTCTATGGTTATGGAAGATGCTAAGTCATCAAGTGGCGACGTCTCAAGATCACTAAAATTAAATTAATATTAATGTAGCACCGTCCATTATGTAATGTTTCGGACCCACCATCACCGCACGATAACCTAGAGTGGTGGATGGCTTGGGCACTACGTGGCATTGCCGCATAAACACCGAATAATTACTAGCTCAGGTCTGTGTGAGGACCGGGTGATGCTTTTTTTTTTTTTTTTGAACGGCAAAAAACTTCATTAATCTTGAAGATAATACAAGACTAATAGGGGCAAGGAAAGGCAACAAAAGCACGAGTCGCACAATCCGAGACCCAAAACAACGGTTGGCAAGGAGCCAATCGAGAAACCCCAAAGGGACAAAGCCCACCTAAAGGGCCGAAACCCAACACCCAAAGGTCAAAAAATCCAGATAATACAATAAACGAGCACACCCATTGGGCCGAAACCCAACACCTAATGGGTCTAAAAACCCCGATATTACAATTGGCACAAAGAACCACTGGTATGGGCCAAAGCCCAAACCAAAAGAAAACAAAACCCTAAACCTCCATAGCAGCCGACCAGCTCCAAGAAGATGACGCCGCCGCCCCAAACCCACACCTCCACAACGCCGTTAAGCAAACCGGATTGACCCAAGAGTCGAACCCGCCGGGAGAGAACCAACCACCGGCCGCCGAGCTCCACCACGCCGTTAGGCAAGAACCCAAATCACCCAGGAGTGAAAAAGGCGATGAAGCAGCAAGAACACCCAAGAGAGCCAAAGCCAGTGGCGGCAAGGGAAGAAGGGAGAAGATGATGCCAAATCAGGAGAAGAAGTTGAGAAAGATGACCCACGCCGCCGCGAAGCGGCTGGACGCCAAAGCGCAGGCCCGCCGAGAATGAAAGACACAGGACAAGATCCCGCAACCTCATTCAAACCAAAGCACGACACCGCCAGTCACCGTCGTCAACCACCAAGCCCAAATCACCCAGGAGTGAAAAAGGCGATGAAGCAGCAAGAACACCCAAGAGAGCCAAAGCCAGTGGCGGCAAGGGAAGAAGGGAGAAGACGATGCCAAATCAGGAGAAGAAGTTGAGAAAGATGACCCACGCCGCTGCGAAGCGGCTGGACGCCAAAGCGCAGGCCCGCCGAGAATGAAAGACACAGGACAAGATCCCGGAACCTCATTCAAACCAAAGCACGACACCGCCAGCCACCGTCGTCAACCACCAAGCCCGCCAAGACCGGGTGATGCTTCGGTGATGCAAGGGGGGATTGGGATATTTTTTGTGGAGAGTGAGGAAGGTTTGACAGAAGTCTTACGATAAGTAATCAGCGCCCTATCATTGTCTCAATAATCAGAGAAGGTACGGACTACTGTGAGAGAGAGAGAGAGAGAGGGAGAGAGAGAACAGAAGATACTATCGGATGGGGCTAAAGAGGTTCAGGGGTGACGTCGTTGATCAACTATTTAACTGAGGAGAGCCTCAAGGATTCTTTATCCTACGTAGTATGCAAAAATTACGCATGGAAAATTTTAGAATCAGTTTACTGGGTTCTTGTTAAAGTTTAAAAAGTATATTGAAATATGTAAAAAGTATATAAAATGCATGGAGATATATTAAAAAGTGAGATATACTGTATTAAAAAGTGTAAAGAAATGTATACTAAAATATATACATTTTTTATTTTCTTATTTATTACTGGGCTGACAATAGAAGCAGCTAAATCACATTTGCTGATTACATTTCCTACTACCCTACAACCACAAGGATCCTTTCGTGTCCCGGGCCATTTTGGTCCCTTTATATTATTTCCGTGATTTGAGGGAAATTCTATTCCAACCCACCTCTTTTCTCAATGCCCATACCAAACAAAAACCTTTAATATTATCATCCAAATCGTCTACTATTTTGAAACAACGATGTATTAGATTATTCCGGCAAAATATCTAGTTGATTGGATATTAGTAAATTCCTCACCTCATTTCTATTGATAACAAGAAACGGTTGAATTTTTTAACCAACCATTGTTTTCAAGACAAATCAAACACTTACTAATATCTGATTAACTTGATTTTTCGCAAGAATAATCTAAACATTATTTTTTTACAAAAATAGGCGGTTTAGATAATTAAGCTAGATCAAAGGTGAGCCCCACACACCTTCTTAAGGTTTTTGTTGAGGGTACTTAGAAAAGAGGGGGGTGATGCATGAATAGAATTTCTTGTGATTTGAATTGTGAATTTTTAAGAGTTTTTAAAAAACATTAATTGTACTGAATATTATAGTAATCTATTTCGATAAATATATAATCATAGCCATAGTTATCTTGAAATTAATATATTCCGGTACCAAAGATTATATCGATCAAAATTTGAAAAGTTCGTAATCGTAATTTATTTTGTGATGAAGAGATTATGATCAATTCAGTGTGCCAAAAAAATTTTTTTTTAACAGAAAATTCTAGAATAGATTGATAATGTTATCGAAAACTCTTACATCTGAACAATTCTGGTCATCAAATTAAATGCAAAAAGAGGTCCACGTATGCTCTCATAGGACCGTCCAGCCTCTAATACATTTATGAAGCTGTTTTAGAGCATCTCCCACCTTTACATACTCATACTTTAATGTGAGAGTTCTCTCGTTATATGTTAGACTAGATAAATCTATTGGACATGGCTACAGTACAAAGTCTTTTTTGGGTGTGTATCATATGGACCCAAGTTATCTATGGTTGGATCGCTAGACCTATTAAAAAAGTTGCTAATCAGTTAAAAAAGTTATAAATCGATTACTTGTCAAATTGAAGGGAAAAAGGAAAAAAAAAAAAAAAAAACCCAACCATTCCCCTACGATCTTTCTCCTATGGATCACCATCTCCTTCCCAACAAAACCCTAGACCCATCAGTCTATAGAACGCCTCTCGCCTCTCTATCTGTGGTCGGTGCCTCTATCTTCCATCATCTTCATTCCTCCTGTTTCTTCTTGTACGGCCGCCGTCTCTCTCGTGCCATCATCTCCATCTGCAGCTTCTCCTCTGCCATTGTTCGTTTCAAAAGGTACAAATGGGTTCATCATTCAGAGAAGAGTTTTATTTCCATCTTCATAATATGGTGTAGTCGGATATTTTCTTTGAATATCTAATCAACTTGTTGCTATCTACACCAATAGGTGTCAACATTCTTCTTAGCCAGACTGGTTCATTTTTGTCTCTTTCTTGACAAACCTATTGATTTGGTTGGGTAGTTAAGGTCAAGAATTCTCAATTTATTGTTCTTGAGAATCTCATTAATTTTGTTGAACAAATTAATTTGCTTTGTGACTTCTGAGGTTCAACACTATTTGTGGTTACTTTTATTTGTATAGTAGATGAAAAACTACCCCCACCCAATTCATCCCCAAAAGTAACCATTCTAAAGATTGTCACCTGTGGCTTTTTTGTTTAGGTTTATGGACCAATTCTCAGGTAGTATGAGCATATATGTCAATATAAAAAATGGGGAAGGTACGAATAATTTTCCAGAAGAAAATGATGATCTAGGCAACACAACTGAAGATGGGCATGTTAATAGGAAAGAAGGATTAGGTTCTCAACCAGGTTTAGAAGGTTTGAACGAACTTACTGCAAGGGATGTTTTTTTTTATAAAATTTGTTTCTGAGGAGAATACACATAATTTCTACAATGTATACGTTAAGGCAATGGGGTTTAGCATCTGAAAAGATAGAAGAAAAGTCCTTAGGGAGGATGTTGTGGTGAGTAGGAAATGGGTATGTTCTAGGCAAGGAGTACGGGCAAAGAAATACTTGGAGCATGTTGATAGATTGAGAGCACCAAAAGGGCAAAGACCAGGGTTGGATGTGAATCCCTCTTTCGTGTGCGCTATGATGTGACACTGGAAGAATAATGGTGACTCACTTTGAAAGAGGACACATCCATCCTTTGGCCACACCTCAATGTGGCCCTTTTCTTTGGTTGTAAAGGACTGTATCAAGTGCTAACAAAGCCCAAACAAAAGCTATGAGTAGTGTCGGCGTCAGCCCTGGCCAGATAATTGACTTTATAAATAATCAGTCTGGTGGTTTCCATAAGGTGGGTTTCATTCGAAAAGATTTGCACAACAGTATTCAAGCTGAGCGAAAAGTAGAACTCGAGGATGGAGTTGCAGAAGGTGCTTTGGGATACTTATCAGCTAAAGCTCTAGACGACCCTCTATTTTTCTACAAGTATGACGTCGATGAAGAGAATCGATTGGACAAATTGTTTTGGGTTGATTCTAGGTCTCGAATGGACTATCTTGCATTTGGTGATGTACTTGTTTTTTACACGACTTATGGGACAAATGTTCGTCATGCTAGCCGCCGTGAGTAACCACTACTTGTCAACCGTATTTGCTTGTGTGCTATTGGCAAATGAAAATTTGGGAATATACACATGGGTTTTGGGAACATTAATGGAAGCCATGGATGGTAATAAAACCCATCTCAATGGTGACCGATGGCCATAGAGCTATGCGTTAAGCAATTATAACAGTCATTGCAAGCTCTAAGCATTGTTTGTGTACGTAGCATCTACAAAGAAATGCAGTGAGTAATGTCCACATACCCAAATTTCATAAGGATTTCCAGCGGTTGAAGTCATTGGAATGTGATAGGGACGAGTTTGACGTTGTTTAGGCTGATTAGGACAAAAAACTCAATGCTGAAAATAATAGTTGGTGGTAGAGACCTAACGCATGCATCATAAATGGGCTTAGCCCTATCTTCAAGGCCATTTCTTTGCTAGGATAAGGAGCAGTCAACGTTGCGAAAGCATGAACGCTTCTTTCAATAAGTTCCTAAAAGTGAGGCTAAGACTATATGAGATTGTTGGGCATTATGATAGGGCCATTGCTCTAATGGGTGTTAGTAAGGCAGAAGCAGAGGTTGTAACAGAGAATAGTTTCCTAGTTTTGACAATGCCATAAAGGAAACTAGAGAAACATGGAGTCGAGTTGTATATGCGTAAATTTTTTGGAAAGTTTCAGAGGGAAATTGTGCTAGAGGCATAGTTTTATGTGAAACAACAACTTGAGGAGGAGGATCCTTACATCTATGATCTAGAACAGTAGGCAACTGAAAAAAATTGGAGAGTCGAGTATTAGCCATTAGATGGCAGCATAAAATGCCCTTGCTTGAAGCTTTAGTCTTTTTGGACACCTTGCTACCACTTGATTGCTATTATGGAATGTCAACAAGTAGTATCTATCCCTATAAAGTTGTGTGGTTAGTATTTCACAACATTAGGATTTTCTTTGGGCGCAAGGTTGTGAGGTGAAACTTTAGGTTCAACTATTGTAATATGGGGGCCTTCTTTGTTAGTAGAGGAAAGTATAATGCCACCAGCCATCTCAGTATTCATTTCCACATGTGAAACTGTTTATTTGCTTGGAAATTGATCGACTACTTGACTTAAGAATGACTTGATCCCAACGAGCTCAGTCAGCACTTTTGCCATTCGATTGCCATCACAACTATTTTGAATGAAAACTATCTTCATTTCTGCCAGCTCTTTCTCAAATTTTGACATCCAATTGTGTCAAAATGATACTATTTGAAGCTTTTCTTGAACTCAGCCACCTCAGACTCTACTTTGTCATACTACCATTACACATGCATGTGGTCTTTGTAGATGGTTGATTATTGTTAGCGCACAAACCAATCATAACAATATAGAAAACGAACAGTAAAGAAAGAAGACAGCAAGATTTTACGTGGGTCCCCAAAATCTAGGTACGTCCACGGGAGCGAGAGTGAGTCTGTTATTCGATTGAAAGTCTGCTAGGATTTTTACAATAGGCAGTATTTATAATGTCTACTCCTATTCCAATCCTAATTACATCCACTCCGCTCTGTTCGGTCTCTTCGCTTCCCTCACTCCGTTCCACTTCGCATCTAGCCTTCATTAGAACTTCCCGGTACCTCTCTATATGAGCCACAAGTTCCAACACTTATGTTCTACAAAACCCGTGTTGTTTGGAGGTGTTAGCTTCAGTTCTTCCTCACCTTTGTTCCTTAGGGAATCTTGGTTCCGCTCTTCAAAATTTGTGTCCTCTAAAGATGTTTGGTTCTATTTTTCAACACTGGGGAACTTCATATCAACCTATTTTCCAAAAGACCATAAAGGACTTAGCATGGACAATCAACAACATCTATCTATAGTTTGTATTTTTTTGAACGCAAAAGAAGGATTAGTCTGAAACTAAGCCACTAAAACCAACAATATTAAGAAAGTCCACATAAATTAAGAATGAAAAGATCACATTCTTGTTTTGGTAATCTCCAAGCAGTCTCATAGTACCACTGATTTCTTTGCATTCCCAAAATGAGCCAAGAAAGGGGTTGGTCGACAATGAGTATGTGTCTCCTTTGTGGTAACATGATCCAAGTAAACAACTACCATGCAGGTAACGATTTCGTGTTATTCTCAACAATTATAATTATTTAACATTAAAACTAATTTTAGTCTGAAAACAAAAAGATTTGCAATATATTTTAGTATCATACCACCAAAAGAAGCAAGCATCTGTTTGCCTTTACATTACCCTTCCTGATGCATTTTTTACGCCACTGATAAGGAAGTCAAGGGTTAGTGTAAAGACCCGAAAATTTGTGTACATTTTTTTTTTTATCTTGTGAGAGTTGGGGAACTGTGGGGAAATGTTTTTAAAAGGTTAACTTAGGGGTTCATGTGAAATAAATGTAATTTTAAAAATTACTGGCGACTCGAGCTTGACTATTACGATTGTGGAACCCGAATCAATTCGATACTGTTACTTGGCGAGAGCATCGTAGTGCGTGCCCAACTTTCGAGATTTTTCTTAACAATTCTAAATGCACGGTGACGTTCTCCACGATTTTCTAAGTCAATACAAATATTTTGATATTTTTCTGAGATCGAAGTCCGGACAGTCCGAACACCACTCGGAGCAAATTGTACTGCCTTAACCTTCCTCATTTTGGGAGAAGCATGCCCGACACTCTCTCTTTCTCCCATGTGTCCCCTTTGACACTTTGTCCCCTCTTTTTCTTCTTCTTTTTCTGGGACATAATGAGAGAGAGAGAAGAAGAAGAAAGAACGAAAGAAAGAAGAAAAGAAAGAAGAAAGGAAGGAGAGAGAGAGAGAGAGAGGATCAGATTTTTCTACCCTCCAATGGTGCCCAGCCCTCCCCTTTCCTCTCCCTCTCTTGATTTTCTTCATCCACACTCAAATCTTCACAAAACCCACCTCAAATCCTTCATTTATGCACCGTTTAGACCCGGAGTTCACATGCTAGGGCTTGAGGAGGCTGATTTTTGGTGAGATTCAAAGAAAAGAAGCTAGGGTTTGCTTGGATTTGGGAGTTTTGCTCAAAACTCATACAAGTAGGGGTTTCTTATCTCTCTCCATGTGTTTGTGCTTGTTTATATAATCTGTCACAGAAAAAGGTTGAATTCGTACCCTACATCCATGAATTTTTAGACCAGGTTGTATACCTCCAAATTTTACGAAACGTTTATGGGATGTTCCCCTATGGGTTGTATGCGTTGTGTAAAAATTTCAGATCGAAATTCCTTGAAACGAAGTCTGGAAAAATCATGCACTGAGTTGTGCTTTGTTTCACTGTTCTGCAGAATCTGGGTTTTGTGGTATTTGGTTTTTGGTGTGTTAGACCTAGTAGATCATCTCCTTATTTTCTGAAATTTTTATGTAAGGTACATATATGAGTATAACAGGTTGTGTCCAAAAATTAGAGCAAAATATGAAGAGGTTATTTCTAAACAATTCTTGCACTAAACTGCGTTTTGAAAATCTGGAAATCTGGGCATATTGTAAAGGGCTACGTATCTTGCTAATTTCGTGATAGTTAACAAGTTTATTGATTATGGATCCTCATGGGTATTAAACTTTGATAAGTTAGCTATGGTTTAGTGTTGGAATCACTGAAAATGATTGAGTATGCGATTTTTAATGGATTTATGAACACGAGGTTGTTCTGCTGTTGTTTCTGCTCAAATATGGATTTCACTAAAATTATTTGGGTTACCTAGACAGCTTGGGAATTTTTGGTACTTTTACTGGGGGTTTATTATTGAGTCTACTATATCGTGTAAAGTTTTAAGAGAGAGATTTTAAGTACAGAAAATATAAGAAATGTTTTATCGGATTGTGGTAGTCAATTCGCAATGCTGGCAGCACTGTCGCATCTCACGGGAACGACTATAATTTTGTCTAGGAAGCTTGAAATCTCAATCCGCCTTTTGATTCGGAAACTAGACTCGTATACCTTCGAAAATGTGTAAGATTTTTGCCTTAGTTCCTTCTAGAAAGTAGCAGTTTTTGATGTGAAGTTGATGTTGATTGAGATAACTCGTGGAATACGTATCGGGCACGCGCTTACGTGAAGTCGTTTGACACTTTTGGCAAAATTGTGATGTTCGGGCGAAATGTAATCTTTTGAAAGAGCTTTTGAACTAAACGTGCTTTGATGGATAAATTATTAGTATTACCAGTATATCTGGGCATGGTGAACGGAGCCTATGAAATCCGGCAGAGGGGCTAATTCCCTGTAATTATATTTGGTTGAATGTGTAAGTCAATGGATAATGGAAAATAGGTCATTGGGTACTTGGTTGGACACATGCGTTATATGTGAATTGGGATGAACGTATAATGATAATGAGAATGTGATAATGAGGCACGGAGCCCGAAAAGGGTATGCCCGGAGTATGATGAAATGATTAAATGAAAGAGATACTTGACGTATGAGTATGTCGGACACACGTGACGTGTCGGGTACGTATCGAATATAATGATATGAATGTATAATCAATGAGAAGTTGGGTGCGTATCGGGTACGACGTATTGGTAGTAAGAGTGACTTTATTAGATATAATCCATCCTATAAGTTTCTTATAAGTCTTTATTTCCTTATGTGATATCCTTGTTCATTCTTTTCATTTGCATTTAGCATTGATCATACGTGGTACGTTTAGTACATATGGACACATGACATATGTTGGATGCTGTGGAAGTGCTTGGTCTTGTGACGAATATTCTTAATTAAGTACGCGTTGAATATTTGATTTTGACTAGTGTGAGTAGATGGATGTACTTGGTGATTTTGAGGAGGATGCTGGAATGTTTTCGAGTTAACAAACATAATGAAATCGTGGCTACTAGGAAGGAAACAAAAATATATGTTGAAAGCTGGGTTTTGATTGAGTAAATGAGACAGAGGAAGAAAACATATATTTTACAATCTTTGCTCATGCGAAATTATGATATTATAGAGATGGGCTTTGTGATGATTGTTGGATACGAATGACTAGCCCACTAATAGACATACGGAAGATCAAGTTGATGAATAATGATATTGTGGTTAACAACGTGGTAAGAGGGAAGTTCGATAAGTTTTTATCTAAATGTCGTATCGTAAAAGGATGCGTGAGTAACGCTTGAAGTGTTATTGTTCGGTTGCTATAATCAAATGATATGCTTGGTGGTTTACTTGCTATTTGTCAATCTTATGTCGTGCTTCCTGTGCATTATATCTTGTTGTGCATCTATGTGTCTGAAACAAAGAAGGGGATACCTACTGGGCGAAGTGTATGCTCACTCCTTTGCTGTTTCAACCTTTCAGGTATAACCAAGCGGCATGAATAGAGATGCGAGGGATGCATGACATTTCTAAAGCATGGCATGAAAGCATTTTCATCATCGGAAATCTCATCATTTGAAATTCAACTGTATTTAAATCTCTCTTGTTGAAAGAATGTAACATTATTTTTGGAAGAAACGATTTATATGGGACACGGGTACCGAAATTAGATTTGTCGTTGATTGTCAATATAGCGGTGTGAGATGACTTTTGGGACTAATCTATGAGTTATTGAGATATCTCACCGAGAAAAATGTTTATTTATTTATGTTGAAAATCGAGGGCGTGACAGTTAGCTTCACCCAATTAGAGTCCTTCATAACATTCCTAATAGGGGCTAAGTGAAGAAGCAACACTTGATAGAGCTCAGTGGAGGAAAAGGATTCATGTAGCCGACCCTAATTGATTTGGGACATAAGGCTCAGTTTGGTTTGGTTTGGTTTGGCATAACATTCCTAATAGCATGGAGAAAGGATTTCTTGAGCGCAAGTTTTGTTGTTGGACATAAAAACGCACCTAACATGTAGAGGGCAAAATTCATCTTGAAGTCATCCTCATCACTCACTATTTTCATCAAAGAGAGTTTCAATCCCTTCAAAAGAATAGAACCTTGATCAACTCCAACCATTTTACAAAAGATCTGAAAATCCTTCCCTTGACCCTTTGATCCCACTTCCTTGCCCTTACATTGTATTCCCAATACATGATGAAGCTTAACTTGTGTAAGGAAAAGTTGTTCTCCATGGACATTCATCGGAGAACTTTCGGGATCAAAGTTTTGAACTAACCATTGAGACAAGCCGTGATCTAGTTTTGTACACCTCAATGCAATTCAATCCGATCCAATCTCATTAACAGCCGCACTTTGTTATGAATTTAATCTTCTTATTATCTTCACAATTGAACGCAGGGATATACAAGCTTGAATATATAATCCTACACAAAAACATGATTAAAAAAAAAACTTCAACAAGCAAACTTGTCAACATATTCTAACATATCATTGCTAAATTTTACCATTTTAGATTTGACATACTCATCAGCCATTGCCAATTATTTCCTTCTTTCCTCATCTCGGAGGATATTCCATTGCTCTTCAATTCTTTTCCTTGCCTACACTATCTCAACACTTATACAAATGACACAAGTATGACATAAATCTCAAAGTTCTTGAACCAATTACGCTTACTGTTTTGCCTATTGATTTGTGCTTCTCGAAGATGCTGGCGTTCTTTTTTGCTACATGTAAAAAATAATCAATATTAGAGAACCTATAGTTTCATCCAATATCAAAATATATTAGGCAATTTAAGAACAGTAAATAGATTACTGATAATATATGTATGCCAAGAAACATCGTTGTTCGGGCATAGGTTGATTATTGATCTTTTGGGTGACCTCTTTTTTTTCTACTGTCGTTGGTAGGACCTACAAAATATTGCAAGTGCATGTCGCAGCTTAACATAAGAGTAGGTAAACAATATTTTCCAAATGACCACAATAAAACAAAACAAAACAAAAATTAACATGACACAACATTTGCGGAAGGACTAGCCAACATATGATTCTACAACCTAGATGTAAAAAAGTTTCTGCAGTTGATGTAGACAAAGAAAAAATAAATTACAAAAAACAATTTTAGTTGTGAGCAATACACAATTGACAATACGTTACATAATTGCTTTGTCTCATGTGAAACTCTTAAAATATAAAAATAGAAAAGTGACCAACAGCATAAAGAAATTGGAAAAAATAACAGAGTGATTATTGTTGATGTAAATTATTCAGTTAGAGTTATGGAAGAAGATTCATTCAGAGTCATAAACCAAAGTTTTTTTTGATACATCATCGGTTTTGGCCATGGAAAAGAAAGACTCATTTGATGAAGACGATGCTAAGGCAGTGAGTCGGAATGACGTGGAAAAATCTGCTGACGTGGGATCAATTTATAGGCCACAACATGATGACTCAGACCCTGAGGAGGTAGCAAATTCAAATAGTGAAGCAGGCGTGCCACCTCTTATTAATGAGGCAGCTTTGGTGATGGACTCAGTGAACTCCTCCTTTGGGAATGAAAACTCTACAAAGGAAAGTGTTTTAATGGCTGATAGCATTGGGAAGCTTCCAATAGTGGACCATTCACAAATCAAAATCCCCAATCGTCTGCCTTTTCAAGAATCTGATTTGTTGGTTGGCACAACTGATTTTCAATTAGAGAAGGAGGCATTAATTGACAAAGACGGCAAAGTTGTGGAATGTGTCCAAGAAGTCCACACCACTGAAGTGAATAATGTAGAACACCTAGATCATGTTGAGGCTAATCAAGTTCCTATTCAAGTAGCAATTAAGGGGATTAAAGGGAAGAGAAATAGGAAGAGTATAGATGAGATTCTGGGCTATACAAAAGTAACCGCAAGAGATACCAAAGGAAAGAGGAATAATAAGAAGTGTGTAGTGCTAAGATCAGCTGTGGCATCTGTGGCATTATCGGCATCAATTTCTTCAGAAGATATAAACAACAGGAATAGAATTCTGCTGGACGAAGCTCAAGCCATCTGGGCAGTTGACAAGCTTTTTGGGATTAGTTATGGTGGAGAGGAAGAGGAAGCCATAAGCAAGATAGCCGAGATGGAAGCCCATAGCAAAGCAAGGGCTAGTGATCAACTCTGATTTTCTGTTTCATGCTCCTTTGGGATAGCCTGTGATGGTTGGGGATAGCCTTTGTTGGGTGGTAGGGCTTTGCTTTTTTCTGTTGCCCTTTGTTGGTGTATAAGGCTTTGGGGTTGCTCCTCTTTGGATTGGTTTTTTGTCCCTTTTTTGGTTGGCTTCTGGTCAACCATTTGTTATCTCCCTTTGGGTCCATGTCCTCGGCCCCTTTTAATCTTTGTAATGTGTTTCCAAGGATTAATAAAATTTCTTTTTTGCCGTGCAAAAAAAAAGTAGCAAAGTACATGGATAATAGATATTAGATATCCATCGTATGTGCATAAATTTATACACGAATTTCTAATCATCAAATGATTGCTTTTTTATCTAAGAAACATGTCAAACAACTCAAATAGGTAGTTTTCTCTACAATAACCCAAACCAAAAACCCAAGTGTGGGTGTTAGGTTTTTTCATTTGAGAGAGAGAGAGGGAGAGAAGCCACAAGAACCAATGATAGACTTAGAGTGTTCTATTCCTCAGTTTCAACATCCATGGCAGCTCATACATTATTCGCAATCAAAGCCATGCTCCTAGTGCTAAAGGGGAAAGAAATCGACTGAGGAATGAGGAGAGGAAACAGATTCAGAGAGGAAGGGGGAGAGGAAATCGGTTCAGAGGGGAAGGGGGATTGAGGGAATCGGTCGTCCGAGTTAAACAAAGATGAAACACCAACAATGAAGGTAATAGGTGAGCAACAGAGTTATGGTCACGAGATTACCAATATAGTGCTTGGTAAATTACTGCTCGTAACACAGTTAAAGATAATTTATCATTCGGATTCTATAAGATGGTCGGCTACATGTGTTATCGAGACCAATCAATTGAGGAATTTAAGCCATAGTGAAATAGAATCTATCATTGATTATATGTGTTATCTAAAGTGATTGAATGCAAAACCGATTGCAATGTTGTTTCTAACCGATCCCAAAATCTATTTGTTTGCTCACTTTGGGAAATATATATCTGTCCCAATTTGTTTGCTGGCTTTGGGAAATGTGTATTTTTGTGAATGTTAAAAAATGTACTTCTGTAGGATATTTTTAAATTTTTTTTACACCAATGAGCACTTTAATTTGGTATAAAACAAATTAAAAAATTATATAGAGAAACATATTTTGTAGGGGTTTGAAATTGCACGTATTCCCATAGTGAGCAAACAAAATGGGATGGAGGGAGTAATTGATTGCGTATTCGATTGTTTCCAACTGTTTTTGATAACTCAATTTCGATGACCACTTTGATCGATTACCTAATTGATTATACATGGTTGAAAAGTTACGATTTATTACTATAAAAGTTATGAGACAAACGAAAATGTTATGAATCATATTTGTGGCTAGTTACGAATTATTTTTCTTCTAAAAGTTATGATATGCACAAAAATATTACTCCCTCCGTCCCTTTTTAAGTGATCCATATGGGAATACGTGCAATTTCAAGCCCCTAAAAAACATATTTCTCTATATAATTTTTTAATTTTTTTTACACCAATTTAAAGTGCTCATTGAGTACTTTAATTTGGTGCAAAAAAAATTTTAAAACGTTTTACAGAAGTGCCTTTTTTAACGTCCACAAAAATACACGTTTCCTAAGCGGATCACTTAAAAAGGGACGGAGGGAGTATGAATCATATTTGAGAAAAGTTAAGATTTTTTGTCTCAAAGTTATGAGACCAACGAAAAGTTAAGAAACACACGAAAAGTTACGAAACACAAGAAAATATTATGAATCATATTCCTGAAAAAGTTACGAATTCTTATTATAAAAATTACGAAACACACGAAAATCTTATAAATGACCAGTTCTCCAGGTCATTTATTATGAGGTGGCACAATATGGACCACATAATAGGTGCATATTGTACACACCTTAGGGGTGTGTACTGTAGACTTTCCCAAATATATGTATTACTCTGATGTTACTATCTGAGTCTATCGATATTCGATAACCACATGGAAATGGTTGGAAACTTGGTTATGGTACCGCGAAAGATACAACATTAGGTAAGACCCCGCCGGCGGTGGAAGTTTGATGCAGATCCACATCATCATTCTCGGGGCCCGGCTTCCATGGCTTTCTTTGAAGGCAGCGGCAGATGGGTTTGGCAGCAGCGGAGCAACGGCGGCGACGGCAGTAGGTAAGACCCCGCCGGCGGTGGAAGTTTGATGCATATCTCTCTTCTCTGGAACCCGGTCTTAGATGGACTCGGGTTGATTGTTGCATTGTTGTTCTTCGATTTTGGTTGTATGTTGTATGTTCCTTGTATTTCAGATTTCCGATGTACCAAAAAAAAAAAAAGAAAGATACAACATTAGGGTGGCGGGTAAATTGAAGAGAATCCAGACTAGAAGATCCTACTATTAAGAATCAGGCTTTATCTGGGTTCACTCTTATAATCGAAATTGTTCCGATCTAATATGCCAATCTATTCGGGGGGGTTTTCGTAAGGATAAACGTGATCTAAATCACACTGGTTGATATCCGTACATATTGACGATATATAGGTTCTGATCAAAATGAACATGTATCTATATAAAGATCGTAAACTTAGTCTTGATAGGACAGTCCACTCCTATTTTGGGACTAGGGAGGGTCGTGAGAGGCTTAATGAGGTACCTAGCTAGCATCTCTACGTCGTCCATCTGCGGACTGCTCGCCCCTCAGTACATTTTGGGAGGGTGGATCTTACTTTGATCTCATTTTTATAAGTACTTGAACTGCTTGATTAATTCAATCTATTACAGCAATTCCTTGAGCCGATCAGTTGATTTAATCAATTCTACTTACAGAATTGGACGATAGAGAAGCTGATTTAATAGTTGACCATGGCTGAATTTGTATAGGCCTCTTTTCATTCATCAATTATCTTTTTATGACAACTCCTCTCTAAAATGGTGAGCACCTCTATCCATCCAGGTGGGTAGATTGGAAAAATTGTCCTACGCAAGAGATGAGAGGTACTCATCTATATTCATTGCTCCAATTTAATTGTTGATTTTTTATTGATTGTTGACACCATGCGTGCAGGTATCCCGCACATATGGTGAATTGCATCATTTGTCAAAAAATACTAAGAGCATCCCATTTCAGAATCGTATTAGAAGGACATGGCTAAATCGCATAAACATAAACATAATTAGACAAGGATAAGCAGACCACCCCTGCAAAATTGGTTAATTTACAACTGAAAGAACCAAAAAAAAACACAGACAAAGAAACAGAGAGGGCCTGCTTAGTGAAGAAGAGTTAAAAAAGCCTCATTATGAAACACATTCTCTTAATATCCCTAAAATACCCTTGGTCTCTTTCCCTCCTACAATTTTTACCCCTATCTATCTTAGAAGGGTAAATTGGGAATTACAAATGTGCCCTTGGAGTCCTTGGTTGTCCTCCACTGATCTGCAATGTCTCTAGCAATGTTGATGGAGTCTGATGCTGTGCCAAGAAGGCCTCTCTTTGTGAACCCAACTGTATACAATCCATTCTCCCCTTTCCAACTGTTAGGAAAGGGTGTTTTGGGCATTCCATCTTCTGTAAAGAAATTACTACCCTGCAATTCATTTCCAAAGGGAAGGATAAAGGCTCAAGTCAAATAATATTTGAAGCACTTCATCCACATAATAGATACATATAGAGATGAACACAAACATAGCAATACTTTTATACAATACATGTACGGTTAATGATTTCAAACTCTAATTTTCTTTTCAAATACATTCATTTTTGTGTTCATAACTTGAGGTTATAAAGGTATTTATATCCAAATTTGATAGCTTCAAATCAATTGCCTTGTGGAGTATGGCTCTAGTGGTGGTTTGAAGATAACTAGATAAGCATTTGGTGCTTGAACTACTTGTCCAATACTCCCAAAACCTGGTGATAGAGGACTGGGATTTACAGGTTTGCTTTTATGGGCTGTCTGACACTTGTGGGTCTCGTACATACGAAACTTTGTCCCTGACTTTAAATGGGGCTCCGTGCCGCTAGCAGACGGTCTGATTGATTGATCTCCTCGTACATACGAAACTTTGTCCCTGACTTTAAATGGGGCTCCGTGCCGCTAGCAGACGGTCTGATTGATTGATCTCCAAGCGATTAATTGATGCGAGTGCAAGTCGAAATAAAAAAGAAACTCCGTGTTCTATCTATAGGAAAGAACAAAAAGAGTACTTTCTAGGTTTCTTTCTGAAAGAAACAAAAAACCATCCCCAGAAAAATGGAATATATAATATATCGTGACAGCTACATTTCATCACATCCAACAAAAAATAATTCAAAGTTTTTCCAAACAACTGGGGAAATAGTCCAAGCAAATAGAATCCAAATTTGTTAACGACCTAATGAGCGTGGTGAACAAAACTCTCACTCTGATTGGTTGAAATGGAATGGGGTCCACCACAAATAGCATGGATCCCACCACAAAGTAATGTCATGCTTACCAAAAAGAATTTGCACTCAAGCAAATAGCATCAGATTTGCTCTTTTGTATATGGTTAATGACAAGTAAGGTTTTTGTAGGGTCTGCATGTGTAACAGAGAAAAAGTGACCTAAGATTGGTACTATTGTGAACATAAAACAAACATAGAAACAAACATTACCTTGAGCCAACAAGGCACATTGCTCTTATACCCGGTTGCTAAGATTATAGAATCAAACTCTTTTTCTTGTCCATCCATGAACTTGGCTCCATTCCTGGTTATCTCCCTCAAACCTTCCACCACCTAAAACCCTCAACAAATATTAGCAAAGATTGTTTTTCAAAAACTGCAAATTTGGAATAAAAAGTGTAATTTGGTTGGTTGATTACCTTAATTTTACCAGATTTGATTTGTGACAATGCCCCGACATCGAGCACCGGGGTCTTTCCGGTGGCATTTTTTAGCTCAATGGGGCCGGTTTTCGGCCTCGGAAGGCCTAATTTGTCTGTGTTGCCCAAGGTGAAGTTGGCCATGAATAATAGGAGCTTGTCAACTATTCTTAGTGGTAGCCATTTGAGAAGTGCCATTGCTATTCCAAAAGTTGAGAAGCCCAACATCTCCCTAGGGAGAATATGTACCTGATATAAACCAAAATTCATTAGATATATGCAATCAATAATGGGAATAAAAATGGAAACTCCACGCCCAAAGATTCTAGCTTAACTAGAGTATAAAGACCAGTTCAAAAAAAAAAAAAAAAAAAACTAGAGTGTAAAGAGAGCACCATAAGTGAAACCTTACCTAAACCTTACCTTGGTATTGACAGAGTAAAATATTTCTGCACTCACTTTTTATCATTCGCACTCCACCTTTTTTATTTTATTTATTCATATGAATTTAACAATAAATTGTATCCATAAGAGAGTAGTTGTATAAATTCACATGAATAAGGACAAAAAAGGCATTATTCTTTATACACTTCTTGTTCTTGAAGCATTACCCTTTCAAAAACAGTGAGGAGGAAAACAGATTTTAACTTTGCCCAAACATGATTTGAGTGCATACCCATAAAGGAAAATTGATCAAGACAATGAGGCTATACCAAAAAAATAAAAAATAAAAAAATAAAGAGTGACTTACAGTGCTTCTAACCACCAAATGAGGGCTAGCATTGTGCCTACATAGGTCCAAACTAACCTCCATACCAGAATTCCCACACCCAACCACCAAAACCCTCTGGTTTCTAAACTCACACCCAGAAATATACCCACTTGTATGCAACTTAACCCCTTCAAACTTGTCAATCCCTTGAATTTCCGGCTCAAAAGCTTCGGCATTTTCGCCGGTAGCGACTATAAGCCATCGAGAAATGTACCCAAAATCTTGAGTCTGGACCCTCCAAAACCCAAGTTTTGAATCAAACTCAGCCTTTTCCACTGCTTGTTTGAACCTCGGCTGAATGGAGAAATGCTCTGCGTAGGACTCAATGTATGATATGAACTGGCGTTTTGTTGGGTACTTGGGGAAATTTTCTGGGAATCCAAACAAGGGGAGTTGGCAGAAGTGTTTTGGGAGGTGGAGTTTGAGACGATCGTATGTTCTTTCTTGCCATAGAGAAGCCAAACAATCACTTCTTTCTAGAATCAGTGAAGGTATTCCATTGGTTTTGAGGCAAGCTGAAACTGCTAGTCCAGATGGTCCAGCTCCTACTATGATCGGTCCGTTTACAAACAAGAAATTTTGTTGATTACCCACTTGGTTTTTGCAAGAACCCATGTGGAAAATCACCAAGAAATGAAAAGAAAGTGAAAGAAATACCAAGAAAAATATTTACCAAAAAATAGAAATACCAAGAAAAATGGATTCCCTCTGTTCCTTTGAAACTCTCCTCTGTTTTTTCTTTCAATGTTCTTGGTAGGAGGAAGTGTAGGGGTGTATGGAGAATTTAAAAGAAGAATTTCTTGATTTAAGAACCCATTTTAGAGTACCTGAAGAAGTGAAAAATAAGTGGAAAAAACCTACTAGTAAAGACAAGGAATTCCTCTGCTTCTTTTATAGCCTCACCTTGTTTATTTATTTATATTTATTAAATGAGTTTGGTTCTTCAGATTGACCGAGAAAGGGATTTCCATGGAGTTTTCTAATGGAGAGAAATAAATACTGGAGTAAAAAAAAATCAATGAGAAGCCAAGCGGAGTTTTAATGCATTAGATTGCAGAGGTGTGAAGTGAAAGGAAACAGAGGTTTCAAGGGAAGTGAGAGGTGGAGAGATAAGACACTTTGAGAGAGAGAGAGAGAGAGAGAGAGAAGGGTTTAATGGAGGCGTGAAGAAGAAGGAAATGATTTTGGGTATCCTTCTCAAGGCTATTTCCTCTCTGCAGAGTATGGGCAAATGAGCAAAGAGAAGATATAAATACACATGAAATTTCGTTGAGGAAATAGTACTCAAATTGGGGAGGCTTTCCAATATCCCACTCTCAACTCTTGGTAGTGAAACCACACGCCAAATTAGTACTCCCTTCTGTTCAAATTTCTAACATCTCGGCCATTTTTTTTGGCATGCATGTCGTTTTTAATTTACTTATCTTTTTTAATTTTTAATTTTTTAATAGAATAATCAAAATCTAAAAAATAAGATTCATATTAATGTTTAAAATTTTATACATTTAAAAGTATAATAATGTTTAAAAATACAATAATTTTTGGCATGTCCAGAGTCGTAAAAATAGACGAAAATTTTGGAACGGAACGAGTATGTACTTTATTAGGCATAAATCGTTACGTAATTCCTCCAATATATAGTGTGTGTGAATCACGCGCTCTTATTGTTGGAACCCTTTTTTTTAACTAGCTTTTTCATGTTTTACTTCCAGCTTATGTCACCATCGGGATGTGTGTTAATTAGAGGGGCATGTGTTAAATACAGGGACATAGCCACATAGGGTTGTTGGGTAGGGAGACTTCATAAGCATGCAATTATGGTAATTTAAGATTTTGCGGCAGCTTAAATTTTGATAAGAGACGTTTAAACAGCTTTTTTGGAGTTGGTTCTGGGAGCCTTTGGGGTCAAAGAGTTGTGAACATTCTTGTTAGAACCCTGCTATAGGGACCGACCAAAACGTACCGACGGCACCGGCGACTGATTTTGCTCGAAATGGGGTAATTTTGGATCGAGCTCTTACAGCCTTCTGATGGCCTCGATTCCCGCGTAAACCCACTCGGATTTTGATTCCGAGCACGATGAACGGATCGGATTGGCCGTTAGGGACCCACACGGCCGTCACCGGTGCCGTCGGTACGGTTTTGGTCTGTACCCGTAGGATTACTCTTCTTGTTATGGACAAGAGGTTAATTTTCATTCTTGACTTTTTATGCATTTATAAGAAGTTACTAGCAACAAAACAATAATGTCAATTTACACAGGTGAAATTTGAGGGTTATTAGTGTTTTTTAAGAGTGGTACGAAAATAACTTTGTTAAAAACAATTTTCCTGACTTCCAACAAAGTAATTTTCCAACTTCCTATAGCATCACCAGTACAACGATAATATGTTATTATATCATAATCTCAAATTCAAAATATTGAATTTAACACATCTTGTTTTTTGAAACAAATAATAACAAATCTCAGATTCAAAATAGTGCATTTAACACAATTTGAGAAGCTGTAAGATTAAGAACCACCGTGGAGTCTGGAAATATTACTATCGAGCAAGGTCGCCAATTGTGTTAATCGTCATCCTAACACCTGTCTGAATGAACCTTTGAACGAAATGAGAACAACTCACATGAACACCTTGACCGTTCAGCATAAGCAGCATCCGCTGTTAGTGCCAAATCCGACTGGGAACTACCGAAAAGGAATTCCAACAGCTAAGTGACGTTGCTTGAGAAGGGAAAGTACAAAGTACTCCCTCCGTCCCAATTTGTTGGATCCTTTTGGGGAATCCAACTTATTAAGGGTGTGAAAACTTTGTATTGCCTTTTTTGTTTTGCCCCCAAGTCCAGTCGATATTAACGTGACCAATTTTGTGGAGCTAATTTTTTATATGAAACTCGAAACGCATGCAATATGGATCTTGTTTGATAGATATCAATTAGTTTTATTATACAAAGTTTTCAAAATCATAAATATCGATATAAAATAAAAGATAATAGACAAACCAATCGAGATGGGAAAAATACTTTTAAAGGGTAAAACTGGAAAGTGACCCTGTTTTGATAGATATTTTTAGAAATGAGACATATATTTTGAGACGTCCCAAAATGGAAAGAGGGTCCAACAATTTGGGACGGAGGGAGTATTTTTTAGGAGAGTTGTGTGTATATAGAACCTCTTGACTTGCTCTCCAAGTTGACAAGCTCTCGACACGCACGATAACAGCTCCGGGTGACGTCAACTAGGACGCACTGGATAAGACAGTTGCATGCATGTGTATGAGTTGCCTTCTATGTGTTATGTGAGTCATTTAAGTTATGTCCGGTTCAGGCAACTCGGTCAAAGCAGTTCAGATTGATCCCGTTGGTACTTAGTTGCTTAGATTGTGATCCGAGATGAGCCGTTCCGCATGGAACGCACAATTCTTTCACTTGATTCGGTCCGGTATGGCAACCAGGTTTGTTTAGACTTCCAAGCCTCTGGGTGTTGCGAAACGAATCCCAAGACCCAATAATAACGTGTACAGATTAGACAACAAAAATCAATACAAACCCAACGAGACATAATTAGGTTTAATCTCATCTGTAGACACGAACGCTGGTTGACTTGTTTCTTTTTAGAACTTGATAGACCCGATTACTGTACGCAACAAAACAATACTGCTCGATAGTACCTCACGATCTGCTGTCGTATTCCCTACTACCTCGATTACATAGCCAAGTGTAAACTTCTACGTGGTCTCTTTGTTCTCTCTCTCACAGCTGACTTCTACGTGGTCTCTTTGTTCTCTCTCTCACAGCCTCTATTCTAATTTTCTGAATGACTGTTTGTGACCTAGAGAACATAATGATATATTTATAGGGCTAGAGCAGTTCCTGAGGAGAAATAATTCAGATATAAAAATAATAATTTTTGAAAAAACTAAGCTTTGAAAACAATTCAATAATCTTTTGAAACATTGTTTTGTGTGTGTGTGTGTGTGTGTGTGTGTGAGAGAGAGAGAGAGAGAGAGTAGGGAGAATGTTTGTGTGTAATGATAGGTGTATTTAATTGAGAAGATATGTGGTCCATTAAATTTGGTTATTGTATAAAGGCTGGTAACTTTGAGAAAACAAATGCAAAATTTAGTTATTGGTTAAGATGTTGCTTTATTCAAGGGAATTGAACTTCACACCCCCTATTTCAACATCTGCACCCCATTTTTGTTTTTATTAGTGTGAAATTACTTAAATACCCCTCAATTTCAACATCTACACCCCCAAGGGATTATAAAATGAATGAATATTTCAGTAATTTCACACTAATAAAAACAAAAAAAATGTGCAAATGTTGAAAGGGGGTGCAAATGTGTGAAGTTCAATTCCCTTATTCAATTGTAAGAAACTTTTTGGGCTACACATTGTTTACTTTATCAACATTTTGATTTTGAGTATATCACTGGGTACCTAAGGGGGGATTAGTTGAGGAGGGATAAGCTTATACTTGGTTTGAGTAGTAATTGATATGAGTGAATAAGAGTTCATAATATGAAAAAATCTTTTTTGCCCTCATTAAAATATTGCATTGCGAACAAAAATATTATTTGAGAAGTAATTTGGTCTTTTTACGCACCTGGATAATAGTTGTAGAAAGGCATGAGAGATTATTTCTTTGGTCATACATTCTCAACTTTTAGCGAAAAGCGTGTTGAATAGTTTTTACAGTATCTCAATAGTAGATGAACATGGTTTTAATCTAACATACACATTACCATTTCAATGGGATATGAATACCTGTCTGATTATTCCATGCAAGGATGGAGCAATTGTTGGGCATATGGAAACACCACACTTGTTCCTTCGTTAAATTGGATACATACCCATCTCACCTTTTAGTTCCAACAAACAAACACACACGACACTTTTTAGTCACATAATCCTTAAGAACCCCTTATTTTCGAATTGTGCTTCCATTCTCAATTTTCACTATCGCGAATTTTAATAGTTCGGGATGATTTTTAAAGACGTTGATGCTCACACTTCTGCTCCCACAAGCGCACGTGAATTTTGTGACTTGGAGTGGATTGCTAGAAGAGTGGTACGCAACATGTCTCATATAAATTTGACTGAGGTTCACTAATTACTATAATTATCTCTATTGGTTTTCGCAGAGGGGAGAAAAAACAAACACACACAAAGAGATTAAAAAAAGAAAAAAGAAAAACACACACAAGACTCATAATTCCACGAGAAAACAACATACATACCACTCCCTCTCTCTCTCCCCCTCATACGTTCGTACGTATATTTTTATGTCCTTCACTATTTCAAATCTTCTAATTTTTTTTTATCTTTTTTCATTTATAATGCTTTTATATGCAATATGTATCTTAGTTAAGGGTGTCCACGGATCGGATCTGGACGGATCGCCGGATCCGATCCGATCTGCTCAGAGCGGATTGTGGTTTTTAACATCTGGAACCGATCCGTAGGTGACATACGGATGGATCGGATCGTTACGGATTGGGTGGATTTGATAGATTAAAGAAGGATTATTGCGCGGATTGAGCGGATCCGATCCGATCCGGTCAAAACGGATTTGGGTTTTTAGGATCCGCAACCCATCCGTACATACCTCGGATGGATCAACGGATGGTTCGGATCGGTTCGGATTGGTCGGATTAGCGAATCGGATGATCCGCTGGACAGCCCTAATCTTAGTTAATAGCTCTCTATTAATTTATTAGACAAAGTTTCAAAATCATAAATAATGTTTGACATTAAAAAATATGATTGTTTGTTTATAGAATGCCGAAATCGTCATACAAATTCTTGAGGAGTACAATATATTTAATTATACATGGAGAGAAAATACGACGATCCTTGCAAGTATCTTACATGGACTGAACTGTCTAGTTCGTCCGTTGTGAGTTCTTTCAGGACCACTTTAAAGAACGAAATCGTTCATATCTTGTTTCAGTAGAGAGTCGAGACTAAAAAACATACAAAATGATGTTTATTGAATACTGATTGGTATAATCACAAAACAAACTTATCCTGAAAAAAATTCTCTATCACACTAGATCAAACACTTTTTCATCAAGTTAAATATGTAGCGATCATGTACTTGTAATTGATAATTGATCAAGATACAAATAACACATTCCTCCAATAAATCTACACCCACCATCTCCAAATTTTTTAGGCAAAAGGTTGTAGCCGCCCGATCACTTTCACTTGTCGGGGTAAAGCAGTACTGGAATAGAGCGGTAATTTACTTAAGTTGAAACAATATTACGTTCAACATGTCTTTAGGTACAGACATTCGCTAGTTAGCAAACAAGAGAAAACATGTAGTAACCAAAATTTGGTCATAATAATGATTTTAGTAAAAGAATATGATTCACAAAGTTATGTTCTTATAGTCATGTATATATATATTTTTCCTTCTTATTGTCATATGTTTATCTCTCACAGCCAACACAATTGATATAAAGGGTAGACGAATAGTGCCGTCATCGACTTTCTTAGGTGTACTTTCGGAAGAGCTCCATCAATTTATGATGGCGTCATCAAAATCCAAATTGATATCTACAATTCTGCAGAAAATAAGCAGTGCCGCCTCTAAGTATTTTGAGGTAGAATGCGAATTTTATTTTTGAGACCCATTATATAATATAAAAAAAATCTATATACAAGAATTAAAAACAATAATAAGACAGTTTCATAATCATTATATACGTTAATCCAAAATATATTAGGTTAACATCATCTTTCTCAAATTTTTTGCAGCAAAAATAATAATTAAGCTTTCCTAATCAAGTTTAGATGTATACCTATAAATTAGGATACAAAATAACTGAGGATCCACAAAATTATTCAAAATTTAAAGGCCAGATGCGGGCGCATGTCCAAAGCCAAATTTGAAAATAAGTGTAACAAAAACAAACTTGCAAGAGAGAAGAAACACCTACATCTGTTGGTTTGGTATAGTCTCTGTCACGTCTATTAATTAAGTCCTGCGTTATTGATATTGTTTAGATCATGAATGAAATCGAAATATGGGATTAACTGTAGGTTTTTAACATGTGAACAAAAGAGCCAAAGAAGGTGCACAAAAGACAAGAGGAAGATAGGTCGGTTGATGGAGAGAAAAGATCTATATTACTATAAATTATACGAGGATCTAAGAAGATTTTTTGTTGACCCCAATATATGGAATAAAAGATCTATTGTAGATCCCGAATCTAGGGTTAGGGCTTTCTAGGAATATAAATAGTTGGTTGCAATTATCAGTTTAGGTGGAGTGCTATTAAAAGGTATGAATAGTTAAAAATTATTAGAATTCGAATTAGTAAATAATTTGGAATAGAGGGAGTAAGAAAAAATTTGGACATTTGTAATCTTTGTTAATGAATAGGGGCGGATCCAGGGGGTCAGAAAAAATTTGGACATTTGTAATCTTTGTTAATGAATAGGGGCGGATCCAAGGGGTCATGCGGGGGCACGTGCCCCCGCAGACCCTGCTCAAAACTCAAAAAAAAAATCACATTATATATTTAGCATAATTATGCAATATAACGCTATATTTAGCATATACACTTGTATATATATCAAAAATAAAAATATGGAATTAATTCGGTGTTTATTTTCTTTTCTTTTTTTTTTACATGAAATGAATGCATTACAAACATTATAGTCCCTAATAAAATATCTTAATTTAGCAAATCGTTGATTAGAAAAAATTTGCACAATTATAATTAATAAGATGCCCTCATTGAATTGGATTCTGGGCGATAACCTAATACTCCCTCCGTCCCTTTAATAGTGTAGACATTTCCATTTTGGGCTGTCCCTTAATAAGTGTGTGTTTTGAAAAGTTAGTGGGTACATTTCCTATTTTGCCCTTAAAAGTAGATACCTTTTTGAAAAGTTAGTGGGTATTATTATATTGATAAGGGTAAGTAGTGGAAAGTAGATGTAAAAGTTGTAAAAATTGATGTGAGAGAAAATAAGTTGGAATTACGAGGTAACACACTTAAAAAGGGACGGAGGGAGTATCAACGCTAATAAGTGTGTTTTATTTTGAAAAACCACTAAATGTTAGTAGATAGTAGATTACTAGTTAATAAATACTCCCTCTGTCCCTTAATAAGTGTAGACATTTCCATTTTGGGCTGTCCCTTAATAAGTGTGTGTTTTGAAAAGTTAGTGGGTGCATTTTCTATTTTGCCCTTAAAAGTAGATTCTTTTTTGAAAAGTTAGTGGGTATTATTATATTGATAAGGGTAAGTAGTGGAAAGTAGATGTAAAAGTTGTAAAAATATTGATGTGAGAGAAAATAAGTTGGAATTACGAGGTAACACACTTCAAAAAGGACGGAGGGGTTCCAACAGCCCAAAACGACGTCGTTTTGGATCTGCTGGCACAAAAAGAAAAATTGAAATCTGATCCCCTTCCGTCGATCTACAGAGAATAGAAGAGAGATACTCCACCGCCATCTCTCTCGCTTTACCATCTTGTACCGCCATCATCTACAAACCCAAACCTTCGATGAGAAGCTCCAAATTGCCATCGACTTCCAACCCTTCTCCAACAAAGCATCCTCAATCCCTATCCCAAAGTTATTCCACACGTCCCAATTGAGGTTCAACGAGCTAGACCCAAAAAAGGAGCTTCTTTTGTTTTATTTTTTTTTTAATTTTTTTAATTTTTATGCCAGAAACGATTGTATTGTGATTCATGATGTTTTGATTTTCAATTTTTTTCCCTATTATCCAAATATCTTATTTAGGGTGTTCATGTGGCGGTTTAAGGTTTCTCTGTGGTGGTGTTGGTCGGGTGCCGCCGTCGTCGTCGTCGGTGGTGTTGGTCAGATCTGGTTTAAGGTTTTTCTGTTGTGTTGGTGGTCGGGTGCCGTTGTCGCCGGTAGTGCTGTTGGTCGGATCTCTCTCCTTCGTAGATCGAAGGCCTGAGGGGAAAGGGGATCTGAATTCAAATTTTTTTTTGTGTGCTGCCAGCAGACCCAAACGGCTTCGTTTTGGGCTGTTGGACAATTTTGTTGGAACCCCTTGTTGTACGTGTATCATTTTTTATAGGAGTATGTATCAAGAAAAGTTGCGGGGTGTTTTGGGCCTTCTTGCTAATTGTGTCAGATTATTATTTTTGTCTATATTCAACTTTTTTTTTTTGCATTTCTTAGTTTCATGTCGATTTTTTTGGGTTCGTCTCGATGAGACAAAAATATATAAAAAGTACAAAATTATTGACCAAACTTAAATTTTTGTGAATAAAGACAAAAATAATCCAAAAAGTCTATCTGTTTTCGATTATTTTTCTCTTTAATGAATTTTCTTAAGATTTGGATCGTATATTTTATTTATTTTCTAGATTCATCTCATCGACACGAACCAATTATAATCCAAAAAAAAAAATAGCGTGAAATTAACTATTTTGAATTTTTTTGTTGAATATGGACAAAAAAAAATATGACTATATTATTTAGCCAAAACACCCATGAGCAACCTAGTGCCCTTGCACCTACTAATTTTGTGTACGGAGAAAACGAAGTCAAAGAGATTTAAAGAATTGCATATCGTACACATTAAAATAAAAAATTGTATTGTAGTGTTTCCCGTTTATTACTCCCTCCGTTCAAAAATATAGTCCCTCGTTTCAATCGGTTATACATTTCATATGCAATATGGATCTTGTTTGAAAGATCTCAATTAAATCTAAAATACAAAGTTTTCAAAATCATCTAAAACATTATAGATTATAAGATATATTATATTGAAACGTGGCACGAACTCCCAAAAGGGATTATGAGTGAGTTTCCCACTTGATAAAATTAACCCTTGATAAATCAAGATTTTATCAAGTGAGGAAGAAAGTTGATAAAATCTGAGATTTTTTAGTGCAAAAATCTGAGATTTTATCAAACTTTCTTCCTCACTTGATAAAATCTAGTGTTGTTAATTTTATCAAAATTTGATAAAATCAGGTGGGAAACTAGGCCTATATTTTTTGGACGGAGGTAGTAGATTGAAAATTAAATGAGATAAAGAAAATATTCTTTTTCTTTAGCTTGCCTTCAAAATAGTAACAAAAAGGAGTATAAGTTTTTCCAGGGTTGGTACAGATTATGTACCGACCTATTCTGTGGGGCCCATTTTGAGTTTCACATAATGATTCTATATGCACCCTTTTGTTTGTAGTTGATCAATTTGTTTTTTACAGTTATTATTCAAGATTTGCAGTTACCATAGTATTTTTGCATAATAACGCTAAAAACCCAATCACAAATTGGAAAAAGGTAAATAATTTTGGCTCTCCACCTTTTCTTTTTTGATAATTACACTCTAATATTTATCTTTTAAGGTTCAAAATGCACATTACATGAATACTAAAAGACAAAAAGTAAAGTGTAGTTAATATAGAGTGCCAAAATCATTTCCCACTGTGCTTGGATGGAACCTAGGCGGGTGCTGTGCAGCCATGGCCGCGCATGCCTTGTTCCTGACAATCGGAGACATTCACCGCGTAGAGCTCGTCGAATACTACAAGTACACCAAAAATCAAGTCGATCGGATATTGTTAAGTGCGTCATTGGAACACAAATGGACAAACACTGGATCAAAATCACTTTTTCAAGCTATTTGTGTTTCGATGAGGCACTTAAAGATATCTGATCGAGCTGATTTTTGGCACACGTGTAGTACTCAACGAGCTCTACGCGATGAACGTCTCCGATTATCGAAAAAAATGCCGGCGTAGCCGCTCCATAGGGCTGCACAGCACGGTGCTGTGCATCCCCATGCACAACACCCCCCGAGTTTGTTTGGATGATAGGTATTTCAGAGGGGGAATGAGAATGTGATTCCAGAACTCAAGCATTCATATGTTTGTGAAAAGTGGAAATGAGAATGTGATTACTAATCTCCCAATTCAATAGGAAACACATTCCTGAATAAAGGAGAAATCTGTTTTTTCCCACCCCGAGAATCTTGGATTACTGGCTCAATCCATATAAAAATGAAATGTTTGACTGTCATAAAATTTCAAAATAAATGATTCTTACAAAACATTACTAAATTAATCGAAACGTCGGAATAGAATTATCCCGGGTATCGAATTGCTAGGAATTAGATTTCTGGTAATCAAATTCCTGTTTCTACAAAAGATTGCAGGCATCTAAATGGGTCTCAGAAAAAACCGAAAAGGGGTTTTTGGTATGGACCCGTGGATCGTGGTTAGCTTCCGCATTCAGGTTTATTCGGGTCGTACGGGTCAAGTCTTGATGTCACGTGACCTCACCCGCCGTCCCTTATTTTTTCCCTCCTAGTCACGTGGCCCTGACCGGATCTTCAATCAGCCAATCACGTCCAACTATGGACGTCCCACACGGTTACACGTGTCCACATCATAAAATGACCAAAAAGGTCCTGACGCTTTGACGGACACCGCGAGACAGAAGTGGCCTGCAACGTCGAAAGAAGTCCTTAATTCGTATTGATAAGACGGTTGCGGGTTATTGTCGTCATATTAAAACAAAGAATGCGTCATTAGTGTTAAAAAAATGGAAAAAGTACATTTTGTTCGTAATTTTGGGTCTCACGGTCTACGAAGCCCCATCATCGGCTGCGCCTGCTTCAGTTAGTAACCATTTGACCTATCCCAGATCACAATCTCACTTTGATTACCTCATTATTAGGGACTGAGCTCCCGTCTAAACTTAGAGTTGACTTTGGACAAAAGCTAAGTATATGGCCGCATTTGACGTTTAAATTTTGACTGATTTTACAGGTCTCTAGTCTTAAATATAAGTATACATCCATAATATTCAATAAACTTTAGGACCATTTATATCAAATCTTACATTCAGTCACCTATACATGTCGCAAGAAAGGTAGATCAGGAGTGTTATCTATTGAGAGATGTATGATGTCTAAACTTGATTAAAAGAGCTTAATTACTATTTTTGCTGCGAAAAATATGAGAAGGATGATGTTTAATTAAAACATTCCGAATTAACGTATGTAATGATTATCGAGTTTACTGTTATTATTGTTTTTAATTCTTGAAGTCTTTTTTTTTTTGTATTATACAATGGAGCTCAAAAATAATATTCGCATCCGGCCTCAAAAAATTCAGAGCCGGCAGTCTTCCTTCCTTTCGGTCCAGTTTAGTTTGGATCATTTGTAAACCTTTTTTCAGTGCACAACAATGATTGGAACCGTTTATTTTTTAAAACTTGTCAAGAACATTGGTTGCGTCAAAAGTGGCATTGATCGAATACAATTAGTTACTCCCTCCGTCCGGATTTGTTAGTTCTTTTTGAAATCCGTGTCTTTTTTTATTGTTTATATCTCTCAATTTATTATGGGTTTCATGATTTCGCAAACTTTGTATTATAAAACTAATTGAGATTTATCATACAAGATTCATATTGCATATGTTTTGAGATACAGATTGAAAAATATAAGCAATAAAAAATGACAATGATTTTATGAAGGTACTGATAAATTCGGACGGAGGGAGTATAATTTTGAAATGCATTAATTTGATAAAAAAAAAGTGTGAGTGCACCCCATTTAACACATTATCTGAAACTTAATGCATTTAACACATTTATCATACACGTACATATGTATATATGTCTGCATGTTTGTACATGTACGCATACATTTTCATAATATGGTTTTTTTTTGCAGTTCAACTGATTGTAATCATTCCTAACGGCCCGTTTGTTAAAGGGATATGTTTTGAACGGGAGAAAATTGATATAATAAGAATGATGAATATAATTGGAGGGGGATTATTTTAGAAGAGGTTTTAAAATTTACTTTCTTTAGTTTTTGTAGAAGGCATGAGGCATGAGGGATGAATAACATACAATGTTTTTCTATCTTGCCCTTGATAATGTGGTCCCCCTCTCTCTCTCTGGTATGCGAAATCAATTGGCTCATTCCATCAACAAACAACAACTCCTAACTAAAATTTAATTCGTGATTTAATCAGCTAATCCATTTCGAATACCTACAAAATGAAAGCCTAAATACTTAAAGAGACGAGGAACCCATTTCACCGGACAATAAAAATCAATCTCAGAATCAAATTCGTCAGAATTTCTCTGTCTGATTTCGCTTCATAATTCTTTGGCCAAACTCGAATAATCACAACTCACAGAAATGGGTTTGTGCTGACACGTATTTCTCCAGGGACAGAAGAAATGACTTGGCCAACACCGAGTGGTATGAGAGAGTGCGAGGGTGTGCCAGGAGATATAAGATCTCCAAAGTGAAGAAGGAAAATGCGCCTGAATTTAAACTAACCTCCTTCAAGCAACGTGATACTTTATAAAGAGGAACTAAAGTAATATGGTTCGAATGCCTTGAATAAGAACTTCGACAACAAAAGAAAAATTAAATTATATAGGAGAGGAAAGGAGTTGAGAAGAAGAAAGAGAGATCGACTAACTCGATACCTAGGATAAAATGATACTAAAACAGTTAACTGCTGCTGTGAGCTTTTGGTGCGTGGATCCTTGCAATGTTGCACAATAACTTGTTTTTATTGGCATCATTTGCCTATGAGAGGTTCAGGAGAATTCGGATTCCACTAAGCACATCTTCAGCCCACTTTTTTCAGAAGTCTTCTCCAAGGCTGCCAAGTGTCCCTTTGACTCAGCCATCCTCTTTTATTTGCTAGTGAAATTAAATCCTAGGCCGTCAAGTGTCCCACTACTTCTATAACTAACTACTTTCCACAAAATGTGGTAACTAACTCCTTGGAGGGTTTTATCCCACGGAGCAACAACTACCCATTTTCCTTGATTTAAGCTTCATGTATTTGAAAGAACATCTAATGGTCTCACGTATCGCCACGTGTCAGGAGATATCAGTACCAAGAGATATTGTCGCCACGTGTTAGGAGATATTTGTACCAGGAAGTATCAAGAGATATTCTCGCCACGTATCAGGAGATATCGCGCTGACATGGCAGAGGATGTCCATGATGTCTCCTTACTATTTGGACCAGATATCTTCAACATTTAGAATGGATCTCTGAGGAGCTATCGCGCTGACATGGCAGAAGATGTCCATGATGTCTCCTTAATATTTGGACTAGATCTTCTTAACATTTATAATAGATCTCCTTAATAGGAGCGGTCCAAATATGGCACAAATAATTTGGTGAACAGGGCCAGAGGGTATTTTGAAATGGGGTAAGAAAATCCAGTTGCAGATCCCATGACGCTGCCATCTCTAAGAACACAGTTGAAAAGCCTAGAAGGTTGGTCCTCAACTTCACCTCTTTTCTTCTTCTTCTTCTGCTCCCTTTTTTTTATTACCATTGTTGTTCTTCTTCCTAAGTCTTTTTTAGTTGCCCCTCCCTTTCTCTCTCTTCTTTGCCTAAGAAATAGAGGTGTGTGGGCTCAAAGGGGTGTTTTGGTGAAGTAGGAGCTAGATATAATTTGGATTAGGAGGCGTGTCAAAAAATAATAGCTTTGCAAGGGGATATAAGTATCCTGGGCATTGTGAACCTGTGCAATGGGCATAGATCCAACATGCACGTTGATGTGGTTATTGTCACGCCCTCGATTTCCAACACAAATGCATAAATATTTTTCTTAATGAAATATCTCGATGAACTCATAGATTTGTCCAAAAGTCAACTCATAGCGCTATGTTGACAATAAATGCCAAATCCAATTTCGGTACCCGTGTCCCATATAAATCGTTTCTCCAAAAATGTTACATTCTTTCAAAAAGAGAGATTCAAATACAACGTTGAATTTCAAATGATGAGGTTTCTGATGGTGAAAATGATTTCATGCCATGCTTCAGTAATGTCATGCATCCCTCGATCGCAATTCATGCCGTTTGGTCATACCTGAAAGGCTGAAACAACAAATGGGTGAGCATTCACTTCGCCCAGTAGGTATCCCCTTTTTGTTTCAGACACATAAATGCACCACAAGATATAATGAGCAATAACACATCACACATCACCCACGCACACTTCTACGATATAAAATTTAGATAACAAATTATTGAACTTCCCTCTGACCTCGGTGTAAATCTCAACATCGCTATTCATCAACTTGATTTTTCCGTATGTTTACTAGTGGTCTAGTCATTCGTGTCCAACAATCCTCAAGAAGACCGTCTCCACAATATCATAATTGCACATCAACAAAAGTTGCAAAATATATGTTCTCTTCCTTCATTTCCATTTATTCAATTTAAACCCAACTTTCAACATTAATTTGCTTGTTTCCTGCCTAGTAACCACTATTCCATTATATTAGTTAACTCGAAAATATTCTAGCATTCTCTTCAATTTCATCAAGCACATCCATCAACTCACACTAGTCAAATCAAATATCCAACGCGTACTTAATAAAGAACATCCGTCACATGATGAAGCACTTCTAAAACATCCAACATTTTTCATGTGTCCACACGTATTAATCGCACTCACGTACGACCAACGCTAAATGCAAGTGAAAAGAATGAACAAGGATATCACATAAGGAAGCATAAGACTTATAAGAGGCCAATACGATGGATTGTATCTAATAAAGCCACTCTTACTACCAATACGTCGTACCCGATACGCACCCAACACGTCATGTGTGTCCGAAATACTCATACGTCATGTATCTCTTTCATTTTACTCATTTCATCATACTTCGGGCATACCCTTTCGGGCCCCCGTGTCACGTTATCACATTCTCATTATCATTATACGTTCATCCCAATTCACCTATAACTCATGCCAATTACCCTCTCTCAAACAATTACACGTGCCCGTAACGTATCCCACAAGTAATCTCAACGAACGTCAACTTTGCATCAAAAGTTCATGGGATCACAAATTTTAAGAGTTGTTATCAAAAGTATCCAACACATGCCCAACTCATACCCAACCTTTCGTTCGTGTCTAATTCGTTATATCCTTGTGTCACACGTCTATTTAACCAATTCTTTAAGAAATTCCTCGCGACACGTCCATAGGACGGTCCGAGTATCAATTCCGGGCTATCTTTCGACCCCGTATCATCCATTTCAAGTTTTCACTTTTACTATAGGTATATTCACCACGTGTTTGTGTCATCGTGTCACCCATGCCCTGCGATGTTAGTTCAATCCACAACTCTCGTCAAGTTCGATCAAAATGACACACATCGCGTAAAACGTAAGGTTAATCAATCATAGAAACCCAACAAATCTATAATCATATAAGTGAATAGGTCCGGAGCAAGTATCAGAACAAGAAACGAGGTTCGGAGGATGGTTATACCAAGTAAATGCCCAAAGAAATCAAAGGGGTCGCAAAAAAAACATGATTTTGGCCAAAATGGCCATTTCTATCGATACACTTGAAGGTTGTATCGATACACATGAACCTGTATCGATACACTTGACAGTTGTATTGATACACCTAGCCCAGATTCTGAACAGCCCCTCTGGTATCGATACAAAGTCCGTTTGTATCGATACCAGCCCGTTACGAACAGATTTTTGACAGCTTTTCTTGGTGCTTTCGTGGGAGTTCAAAACAACACAACCCAAGTAAAATTTCAACACAATGGGCAACATTAGGACTATTTAACAACAAGTTCATGAGGAAATTCATTCAACAGCAAGATCAAACACAAACCCCAACCAAAATGTCTAGAAATGGATTTTCAAGGGATTTTCAAGAAATATATAGAGATGGATCAAATGGGTACTCAATCCACACACAAGCACTTAAAAACAGTTAGTAATGATAGAAATTCCCCTACCTCAAAGAGATTTGAGCTTCAAATCAAGCCAAATGAGTTTTGAGATCCCCAATTTGTGTCTCCACGTTTTTGGCCCTCCCGGTACGTAAAGATGGTACTCCGGCCTCCCAAACACGCGTAGATGATGAATCTTTGGTCGATTGGTGAAGAGGTTTGATGAGGAGGGAGTAATTTGAGCTCAAAGGAGCAAAAATGGAGGAGGGAGAGGGAGAGGAGAGAGCCGGCTGGTGTGAGGGAGAAGAGATGGGGTGTGTGTGTGTGTGTCACCACATACCCCCCTTTAAAACATAAAAGAATTACACCCCAAGTCCAAATGTGACTTGTGTAATGCAATTGAGTCCATATCCACATATAACACCACATAACCAAACATTTAACCATTTTAATTAGTTCCTCATATTTTCCCAACATTATTTCCGAAAAATAATAATATAATAATAATATAATTTTACGGGTCTTTACAATTATGGTGACGTACTACACACCCATGGGTAGAGTTTACTCTGAAAGGACGCCCCCATCTAGCTTGGTTCCTTCAATGGTGGTACTGCCTCAATGACTAAACATACTACTCCTTTCGTCCGGATTTGGTTGTCAACGAACATACCTTTTCAAGTCCCAAAAGGTTTGTCCATTTTCAAAAGTTAAAGGATAAAGTATGGGAAAAATACTTTTTTGCCCATTTCCTAAAACCTAAAATAACAACTTAACAACCAATTTAAAAAAAAAAGGGAAATAATGATTTGGAGCCAAAATAAATTCATGATCCTCGGTTTGCACATAGAATTTTGATTTGGAGCCAAATATTTCGGCAATGAGTATAAATAATGATGGAGAGATTGAGGATAAAATGAGAAATGTACGAACTCAAAAGGTAATGGAAAAAAAATTAGAATCCCCAATTACGGACCAACAAATCCGGATGGAGGAACTATGATAGTTGGGAGCCCATCCCTGAGGGAGATTGTGTAATAACCCTAATTTTTATTTTTTTATTCAATAGATTATTTTATTTAAATTGGAAAATCCAATTAAATTTCTATATATCTACTTTGTACTATTATATATATATATATATATATATATAGAGAGAGAGAGAGAGAGAGAGAGAGAGAGATGGAATTTGTGCAATTGTTACTTGGTCACCAAGTTCATGCACATGCATGAGGTACTTTCCTACAAAACTGTAACCCTAATTCCTACCAAAAATGTCCCTCATTTATGAGAAGAATAAACCTAAGATTTCTTAGATTTCCCTAGGTTAAAATTAGACTCATGCGCCTAATTTTTGTGTTTACATTAGTAAAACTAGTACCGAAAACTCCCTAAAACAAAGTTGGTCATGCAAAACCATACACAACCAAGGTGTTACTTTCTCCCCAAGAATTTTCTAGACTTTCTAAGTACAAATCCTAAGATATTGGTTTACCAAAACCTAAGATTTTTTGCATGATAACCTAGGATTTTATTCTCTTCCCAAATCCCAAGAATTAAGGCCATAAATGGAGGCACATGGTGGTGGTGATGGCCGGCCATAAGGAGGGAGGAGAGTGCCACATTTATGCCTATAAATAGAGGCCACTTCCACACTTGTTTCTCACACCAAAACCACTCCTCACTTTGTAGTATTCTAGTTCTCACTCTTTCTTGAGTTATCTTTGAAAAACTCAACTTACTCTCTCCATATTCAACCAACAACCACCACTCTCCACTACAAAATACCGCCCTCCGATCTTCGTAGTAGAAAAGTAGTAGGAAGTCATTCGAGATTTCGGAGCCAAGCTGTGGACGGTTGGCCCACGCTTTTTGTTTCGAAAAAGGGGTGATTTTTAGGAAAAAGAAAATTTAGAGTCGCCACCCGGGATTTTATTTTTGAAATGTTTGGTACGTGAGAAACCGTTTTAAGAAAAATAATGACTCTTTTGGCGCTGAAAAAGGGTTTCAACTGCGAAAAATAGAGATTTGGGTTCGGGAGCCAGGTTACGAGCGGGGAAGGTTTTGTTTGAAAAAGCACCCCGTGCACCCGGAAATTTCCGGTCTCTACTAAATATTTGTGGAATTTTTCTGAAAATATTTTATTACAAACTTTGTTCATATAAACAATTTATAAAGAAAGTAATATTTTAAAGAAATAAATGACAATAATTTAATCACGTAATATACAAATAAACAATTAAATGGAATAAATAATCAAAAGGAGGGACATATCAGCAAGAACAAGAAGTTGG
>JAXBDA010001199.1:0-59677 GCA_036023075.1 Gaultheria prostrata
AAGCTACTGCTGGATTGCCACTACATGTTGGATTTTGTTTCTTTTCTTGTATTAGTTTATCTGATGAAAGATCAATGATCTTTTGAGATGGGTTGATCACTAGCCAACCTTTTCTCTCTTTGGGGGTTCTAGTGGCATATGATTGTCGAGAGGGTTAGGTGCCAACCTAGTTGGGATGTTTCCCTCTCGTTGTGATGTCGTTTCTTAGTACTCCCTCCCTTGTTGTATTGACTTATCTTGTTTAATGAAATCTTTTTTTTCGCCGTGCAAAAACAAAGTATTACTCATTCCCCTCCCCTTATCTTAGTCCCACCTCCTAATACCTGGTTTGGGAAATTCTTTGTGAAGAGGTATGAGTTATACCCGTCTTGATTAGTACCCCTCCTCCCCCCAATCCCCCTTATCCTCCCACGTGTCTCATATTCTAGGAACTGTACACATTCAATTTCCTTCGAATAAAACAATAAAGTATTTCCGCGCCTTTTTTTACACCAAATTAAACTACTAATAGAGATCTTTAATTCGATACAAAAAAATTAAAAAGTTTTATACTTTAGAATTGACATTGTTGGCTTGTTGAGTTATTTGGCAATATCCTTCGGATCAAAAAATAAAGTACTTCCGCATATAATTTTTTTTGCACCAAATTAAACTACTAATTGAGATCTTTAATTGGATACAAAACAATTTGAAAAATTTTGTATTTTAAAATTTGACAATGTTGTTGTATAACATAAAAATTAGCACTAAACGAATATGTAAGTTACAAATAATTGAAACATATTAGGTGGTTTATTCCAAAAATATTTGAAAAATATTTTAACATGTATTAATTTTTTTTTATACAAAATTATTAAATTTAGTTGTTATAAGTAAAAAAAGTAATAAGTTTTGTATTTAATATAAGTAAAAAAGTGCATAATTAGAAAAAATGGCAAAAAATTAGGCGGTATTCCTAATTATAAAAATGAATAATTAAAAAATAAAAATTAAATATTTTAATTTTAGGTATAATTAATAAAATAAATTATTATATCATATTTGTTGACAAGTACAATTAATTTATGTAGTTTTGTATTTATGTTTTTATTTTATTTTAAAATCTAATATGACCCATGTACAAGGACAAATAAGTCGTTTGCCAGGTTTTATATTATCTACCCTACCTTATCCCCTTTCATTCAAGCCAAGTACTATTTAATCTCTCTTCATAAATGTCACATCAATATGGGTCCATATTTACTAAATAATATTCCATACTACCTTATCCCCTGTTACATTTTATCCCCCAAAAACTCATCCCGCACCCAATCGGGCCCTAAATGGATTATTATTTTGTCTTTATTCAATAAAAAATTGCATTTGTTAGTTTTGCATCGATTTGTGGATTATTGGTCATCTCAACGAGAGAAATCTAAAAGGTACAAAATTATTAACCAAACTAAAAATTTTGTGAATAAAAGCATAAATAATCTAATAATCCACAAAAATGTAGACTATTTTTGTTTTTAGTGAACTTTTAAAAATTTTGATAGTAATTTTTTACTTTTTTGATTTCTCTCATCGAGATGGATCAATAATTCACAAAAAAATCGATGCAAAACTAACAAATACAATAATTTTTTTTTCAAATACAAATTTTTTTGCCAAAACAGCCCGACTCTTGCAAATTTAAGAATTTTGAGATTTGTTTACGAGACGCTTTTACACTCGCGCTCGAAAAAAAATTTGTTCACCCTCACCAAAAGAGGGTGAACAAAACCCTCACTCTGATTGGTTGAAATGGTGTGGGGTCCACAAAAAATGGTGTATGTCTGCGCTCATGCATTATGTGCATGACACATTTACTTAAAAAGAATTAGAAAACTTCATAAAAAAAAAAAAAAAACGTATTCTATTGAATATCCCGACACATTTTCGCTTCTTCTATTGAATGTCCATGTAACAAAAAAAAGCTTCCACACTTTGAATTTAATACAATTTTTAAATTCAACATTAAATCGTGTAGATCATTAAACATGACATATATTGTTGGACGTGCTTCAGTGCATAGAGGTGTTTCACAAGTTGACTTAAAGGGCGTTTGAGAGTCTTATTTTCAGTTTTTTATTTTCAATTTTTTTTGGCATTTTGACTCTTTGAATTTGATTAAGTGTTTGAGAAAAATATGCAGAATACATTTTACAAGAGGAATAAATGATCAAAATAAAGGGAATGTAGCTCCGATTGAGCTCGATCTGATCCCCCATTTTTTGCGGGAGCTCAAGTTGGGGTTATGTTTTCCAGGGTTGAGTATGAAAGAAAAGGTACGACTCTCCATCGATTGAAGTAGCGTTTTAGAGTCAAATGGTTTGAGAGATTTGTGTAGAGTAGTAGTTATGTAGAACAATCTTAACTGAGACAGATGAAAACGTCAATGGCTTCCCTATGTACTATTATTGTACGCATCTGTGTACGTAGTCAACGGGGTTCCACTCGTTTCTTTTCAAAATCTTCTGGGGAGGGAATGTTGTTTTGGGGGCATTCAACTGGGATCGGCTTTTCCAGAGTCCAGACTAAACTCCACCAGATCGACGACCACACCCTTAAAGTTGCTGATATTTTAATCGAATGGTTGACAGCACTTAACCTTTTTAAAACTCTATACTTAAAAAAGTACTAGTAGTAGGGCTGTCCAGCGGATCATCCGATCCGCCAATCCGAACCATCCGTTGATCCATCCGAGGTATGTACGGATGGGTTGCGGATCCTAAAAACCCAAATCCGTTATGACCGGATCGGATCGGATCCGCTCGATCCGCTCAATCCGCGCAATAATCCTTCTTTAATCTATCAAATCCGCCCGATCCGATCCGATCAATCCATATGTCACCTACGGATCAGTTCCGGATCTTGAAAACCACAATCCGCTCTGAGCGGATCGGATCCGATCCGTGGACACCCCTAACTAGTAGCTCCGTTTTTTTGTCTTTTTGTCTAAATGACTTTTTTCTCTTTTCATGATTATTTGCTTAGCTTTTGTTTTAATTTTTGTTTTTATTAATTTCTTTAAATTTTGTAGATCATTAAACATGACAGATATTTTTAGACGCGCTTCTATACTTGATGGACTTTCATTTCCGGATTGATCTTGTATCCAAATCACTTGGCTTATAAAGTAGACTTAACCACATTTTCAACGCTTCAAACCACGCGCAAAACGGAGTTCGATGGCACCCGGGGCATCCCCGTGAAGTTTGGTCTGTTGAGCAATCCATTTGAGCGCTCAAAGCCCCCACCACCACCACCACCACCACCACACACACACATACATACATACCCCTTTGAGGATAAAATGGTCATCATTTGGATGTATAAATTATCTTGTATCCAAACCACTTCGGTTATAAAGTAGACTCAACCACCTTTCCAACGCTTCAAACCACACGCAAAACGGAGTTCTTCAGCACCCGGGGCAGCCCCGCGAAGTTTGGTCTGTTGAGCAATCCCTTTGAGCCCTCAAGGGGTGACTTTGAGCGCCCAAACTGCCTGTGCGCACATAGTTTCTAGAACCCATCTTCCAGTCGTTTTTTCACTAAACCAGGGGTTCCACTTGGTTCCCAGACGCTCCTCCCTACCTCAAAACCTCTCCATCCCTCAAAAACCCTTCCCCCCTCCCCCCTCATTTAACTCTCTCTTGGCTGATCCTTTCACTCTCACACCCTCACATCCTCTCTCTCACTCCACAAACTCAATTTCAACTCATCCATTTCATCAAAATCCAGTCCATTCATCAAAACCCATTTCTCTCAAGCCAAAATCACCTTTTTGTGTTCAAATACATCATCTCCATTCAAAATACTCACTCAATCAGACCTATACACACTCATATATCCTAATCGCCTTACCAACACAGTCCACAAACCAAACCACAATACCTCAATCAACCAAAATCTCTAGTTCAAGCATTTGTTCAAAGCCAAAAGGTAGAAATACCTTCTGAAATCATCATTTTGATCAATCTGAGGGAAGCCAGTAAGTCCAAACTGGTTCTCTATACCAGTTTTGGGTTTACAAAGGCTTAGAAATCAAGAAACAAAGCTGAAAAGCTCACAAGCCAGAAAATGGTTTGAGCGCTCAAACTGTCTTTGGTCTTTCACAAATCCTGATGGTTTTCTGTATTTTTCACGTTCTTAAGTTCCTTGAATAGCCTTTTGGCTTTGTTATGGGTTGAGAGAGAGATAACAGGTTACAAATGCTCATAACCAGAGGATGGTTTGAACTGTCTTTTGGCATACTCTCGATTTCACACCTCTTGCTTACTAATCATGGCTCAAAGTATTATAAACAGTGTACTGTATTTGTTCTTGATCGTTGATCAGATTGGTTTGTCTCTCCTAGTTCTATAACAAGTCCCAATAAATGTTCACGTGGCCATGTGTTCAATAAATAAACAATGAAACTCAAGTTTTGCAAAGACAGAGGAGCCTTGATCATGTTTTTCATAATTCGGAATCAAAAGAAATTGGTAACATTGAGAGGGTTTGAGCGCTCAACCCCTACCCCCTTGAGCGCTCAAGCCCTGCTTAAGGGGCCAGACTGGTTTCAGCTTTGAATTAGTTTATTTTGTCATCTTGTCTGATTTTACTTGTTAATCTGTTAATGGTGATTCTGTCACTTATTTTACTGCACTTGTTAGCTCATATTCGCATATCATCATCATTATTCATGTAAATACGCGCCGAGCACAAGCATCGACGGTAGTCTTTTATTGTGTTTATCATCGTTTACTTGTTTCTCATCCTCTATAGCCATCTTACTTGCTCAAAGTTGAATTTCAAACATTTTTCAAATCCCACAAAACATTTAGTAAAGATAGACTTTTTAGTCGGCGTGAGGGGTGCCTTAAAAACCTTCCTCTCTCGTAACCAAGCCCCCGAACCCGAGAAATCATGGTTTTGATAGACAGGTAAAATATTTTTCAAATCATGGGCAAAAGAGTAATTTTCAAACCGGTTTCTTGGGTACAGTCTTTAAACCCGGGTGGCAACTCCCAAAACCATCTTCAACAAAAGAGATCCGTCGCGGCGGGGTGTCCACAGCTTGTACTCTATATTCTTTGATTATAGTGTACTGGTGCAGCTCCCATATATAGTTTTTCTGCTCGTACGTATATATGTGTGTGTGTTTTCTGCTTTTCTATTTGTTTTGCACGCTTTTTTTTGTTATTGCAAGTTCTATCACTCTAGTTTCTAAGATCCTGAACATGCTGTTCGATTCCCAACAGATATTGCTATGCCGATCTTTAGGAATGGAAAATCCTATATAGATCCAATTAAACACCGCAACTAAACAAGTGCAAGCAACGTAAATGAGAGAAAAATGGGCAACAAACTCCCTTATTAAAAATCTCAAAGAGAAAAAAACTGGGATGTGGCTTCATCAACGAGCGACTCTTCTAATTGCAGCTCTATGGTCGTAGAGAGATTCGTCTCACCACTACCTCATAAGCAAAACATCTCACGAGAGAAGATTAGAATACCCTTAGTGGCTAATTGAGGGGGAGTGTTCCGGAACTAATATCGTTTGGTTTGTTGATCAAAAGAAGTTTGGTGATATTTTGCTTGTTTTGTAGCAACGAATGCAATTTTTTTATCAACAAAAAAAATATTAATCTTAGAATAGGAATAATAAAGATGGCAAGAAATTGATTTGACAACCAAATACAATTTTTTAATTCAAGAGCACGATTATCATGATAAATTATTTTGGGAAATTTTGAATGCGCATTTGAGTTTTGGGAAATCACCTGATAAATATAAACAATTATCAAAACAAATTCATTCTATTGTTATACATTATAGTATTTTCTAACCATCTGTGGTACATTGTATATAACTATTTTATATTTTTTTAAGTAACTAATGTTGACATTCTTATATCCGATAATGCTTTGTAAAAAGAAGAACAATTTTTTTGAAGGAGCAAGGTTAAACTATCAGAGAAGACTATGGTACACACTTGGAAAAAATCTAACTCACAAAAAAAAATGTGCAAGTAACCAAAATAAGCGTAGCAGTTTTTAGGATGTTCCATACACCCCTTTTCATAACTTCAACCAAAAAAAAAACATACTCCCTCCGTCCCAATTTGTTTGTCAATTATTCCATTTTCTGCTACACCTTAAATTGCTTATATCTTTCAATTTATAATGTTTTTCACCATTTTAAAAACTTTGTATAATAGAATTAATTGTATGCTATTGTTTGTGCCCAAATTTGGCACGAAATCCTAACAAGGCCGATAGGGACAATTTCGTTTGTCATCAAGTTAATTAGGCCCAAAGGCCTAATAGGCCAACACCAACTTCATTTTATTCCACGTCAAAAGCCCAGTTGGTAGTTGGATTTATTAAAGATACTTGATGAAACCAAATTAAATTAAAAATGCTATTTATAAAGAAAATAATAAATGGCAATTAAAGAGCATGGTAAGCTCCACGTCCCTAAAAATACGGGAGTGGGTTTCACTGATGAGTGAATTAGTTCGGCCATGAAGAGAATTTTTAGCAACAGAGAGGTGGAAAAGAGGTTGATGCCAGGTGTCGACATTTCACAAACCCCCCTCAAGCCTCCACCGTCCCACTACCCTTAAAACTAGGAAGAATGAAGATGGGTATAAAGGCTCTTGCAACGCCAGAATCAAAAGAGTAACTGCTAGTAACTGCCATTTCTGGAGGGAAATTGGCAAAGTATAGACACTTGGCGATCATCTATAGCAACCAGGAATTAAAAAGGACACGTGGCAACATCCTAATGCAGAGGAAGTTAACACCTGAGGCCTATAAATACAGGAACTCAAGACGAAAAAATGGTTCCACAACCAATTAACCTCACGGTTTCAATCAAGTCACACGACTTATCTATCAAGACCCTCAACCCGTTGCAAGCCTCTCAACCTCGTTGACGCTACCAGCCTTGTTGAGTTTATCTTTTACATCGTTCTTCAAGTCTAGCACGAGTCTAGGTTCTTGTTTTACGATCTCTTGTACCCTACTTTTGTTAATCATCATTAATGAAAGTTGGATTTTGTTTATTTCGTTGTTTCTCATTTTCCACACGGTTGGGAAATTTTTAAAGTCCTTTATGATAAGGCAACTACGAATCACTTTGCAACTCTACCCTTTGGGGTTACACGCAATCCGCTACGTTTAGAAGTCAGGAAAGGTACGAAGGCCTTTACATCATTTGGACTGTATCGCACGGTCCTAGCACGCCCGCAACACAAACCGCATCAGGCGCTCGCGGTTTCCTTAGGAGTTTTTCCAGAGAAACAGCTATCAAACAAGATCCATATTGCATATATTTGGAAATCAATATTAAAAGATATAAGCAATCGAAAACTGACATGATTATGATCAAAAATTGACAAACAAAATGGGACGGAGGGAGTAAATGATAACCATAAAACTGCAAAACCAATGAGCCAAAAAATTTGCGTATACTATACACCAAAAATACTCGTACATCCTCTAAAACTATTTGTACTATATGCTTTTAAGGTACACCCCTCTCATGATTACCCAATTTATGTATCACCAAAATTACGTGTAACATACACCAAAAAAATGCATAACATTCTACGATACGTAACTTCCAGATTCCAATTGTAGCATACTTATACGTAACTTCCAGATGAGCGACGAAGAAACGCCCCGAACTGTTTTTTCGGCATGAAAAGTTTTCTTAGCCCGAATTTGAGAGAAACAATACAACTATACAAAAATATTTAAGATATGTCATTCATATTTCTGAGTCAAGACTTCACAGATATTATTGCAACACCACGAATCCGACATGCCTTAATTGTGTTCGTTTTGAGACTTATAACAGATATTGATGCAAATGAGAGGTTGCTCCTCAACCAAGAAGTCCTAATAACTTCAACACCAAGACTGCCACGATATAAAGAAAGACAGAACCAACCACACAACCTCCAAAGGCTTGATAAAATTGTGTACCGGTTCCGAAATCAAAGATAGGAATACCAATATTTGCGCCCAAGAAATCTAAAGCCATCGAACCTACATTGGTCATGACAGTTGCCATAGAGATCAGGAGGCCCATTCGTAGAAGCTGATTCTGTTTACCGTCCAAAATGATGTTGATGTAGTCCTCAGTGTTGTGGACATGTTCCTTCAACTTTAAAATCAAAAAACAAGAAGAACGGCATTAGAACAATCACCATGGATTAAGAAGAAACTTCGACCCATCCTTTTTCTTTTTCTTTCAATTTTTTTTTTCATTTCTGAATGGAAAAGAAATGTAAGAGTACTAAGGTGAAAAACAAAGAAATTAAGGTGAGTGGTAACCTATTTATCAATCCTCTAAGTTCGCAAAAGATAGCATTGTAAGTTCTAAGGAGACTCCTTTATTTGAACCTCGTAGTAAGGGAGACAAGAGAAATAGAACTACGATAAGGACATTTATGTAGTAAAACGGAAAAGTTAGAGTTAGAGAACGGTGTTATGTTTATTGTTGTCCCCTTCACGGAGCATGATCAAATGTGGCATGATTTCACATTGATTACGGAATACACATATATACAATCAAATTGCCACTCATAAAACATAATAAACCCAATAGCACGTTTGTCGTACAATGTCCATCGCTTAAGCCATCAACTAGTGGCAATCTCAAGGTTGGATGTGTGTCACTCATTATGAAACACTAGAATGAAAACAATGAATCTACTCTATGAAACAGAATTAGTAGCATAGCTCTATTTGAAATGGAATAGCAAAAGGAACGTACTGTTGATAGTTTGGTTAAGATTCCCTCAATTTCCACAAAGTAGGATCCCACTAGCATTTCCAGCTCTTCTACATTTGGCTTGACATCACTTGCAAATAAAGTGCTGCTTTTGCTGCTCATGTTCTCATTGCTAAAAGTGAAAACCAACAGGCATCTTGATGGACATGAATGAGAATTGTAGTGAAAATTGAGAAACATCTTCTTGATTTATTAGAGGCTTAAAGCTTAACATGGTAGTGACAAAAACCCTCGTCGGCATCCAAGTTTCAGTGGGAGTTGAGCTAATCTCTACCAAAAGCAAGATCCAATACACATCACAATGAAGATGATTTGATTTCCAAAGTCTGAACTCAACTTTTCTATATTCCATCCGATGAGGTAAACTTTTCTAAGCCTAAGTTTTTCTTGTTCCACGTTTGAAGAATTTATACTACTCCAACCTCTACCCAACCCATCAACAAGGGTGTCAACTTCCTTTCCACGGAAGTTTAACCTGCAACCTCACTGCACCTAAATGCAGCTAAAAAAACATTGGATCAGGTGCTAATTACCTAAAGGAAGGAAGAGAATATTCAATGTTCATTTATTTTTTTCAAGGAAAGAAGTGAATAAAATGGCATCTAGCATTCTTAAATCAAGGAAGGTGAAGTTTCAAACCCCACATTGGCAGTGAAGTTTTCAAAATTATATGTTGGAAAGTTATTACAAGGATTTGGATGGAAATCAACTTACATATCATCATCAAATAAAAGCGCATCTGCATCGTCATCTATCTCATCCTCTGGTACCAAGCTTTCAGATTGCAAGGTGGCAAGCTTATCAGTCAAGTACATATGAGCCATATCTATGTCATCATCCAGTATATGTTCAAATTCGTTCCTCACCTATAAACAATATGCCATTATATCAATCAACCACTTAAAAAATGAGCACAACCTTATATAAAAACAAAAAAAACATAAACCTATGAAGTGTTTTTACCTATGGTAAGCTCAAAATTAGGAAGGATACAAAATTGCAGTAAACTCATGCATCTTACAACAACAAATGGATAGTGGGGGTGGTTTCAAGTTAGAAGACACTCAATTAAATAGGAGTTTGGTTACATAGATGTGAGTTTCAAGTGTTTAGGGTGAACTGGAAACTGGATAACAGTATCACAAATATCATGAAAATTAACAAAAGTATTCATAACGTCAAGGTGTGAATTTTTAATCTGTACATAGGTAGTTTCCATTTCACCAATAAGGAATATCTTCTTTTTTTTTACTAATGGAAATTATAGGTAAAATTACTAGCTAAAGACAACTTATAGTGACTCATGAGAGTATTCTGCTCTTGTTTCTATTGAAGGAAAACTAGACCGCTTCAAGTTTTGGCTATTATCTGTGTCCTAGTAATGTTTTTAATGAGACTTAAAAGTATTGTGTATTCAAATAATCAATAAGATAATACTATACCTTCTGCACACGCCCAGTCAAAGCAACCAAACGACCTTTAATGACTCTCACGCGTTTGAGGTTATTTGTACTGGTTTTAGCTGACAATTGATCCAAAGTGGGATATGCCTCTTCCTCCAACGTGGAAGTCTAGATAAATATGCAAACATGATTCACAAAATTAACGTCTTTAAAGAAACTGATATTAAACCATAGTGACTGACATAGTTAACAGTTACCTTAAAACCATAAAAGTAGTTCAAGGACAAAAAAATATTCACAAACCTAAATTAACATGGATGATCGAGAGACCAGATCATTCAAAATTATAAATCGACAATAAACTTCACCTAAGTTGATCTCATCGGCTCTCTTACCAACTGTGATTGGACTCTTTGACTCATCAATGTAAGATACACCAATTAAAAATACTCCCTTGTATAAGATCATATTGGTTAATGTCTCACAGTCGTACAGGCGCCAATAATATCCAAGAGGAAGTCACATAACCAACAACTGCATGTATGGCAGTAATGCATGATTCACATTCTTTTAACGACTGATCGACTATTCTATCTTTTGATATGATATAAATAAGCAAACCGAGATAATCTGGGAAAGTTTAAGAAATGCATGCACTACTCATTAAATGATGTTTTGAGTTGAGGAATGCATAAGGAAGTGGCACAGATATATAACTGACATATAGATTCCATTAAAATCACATGATTGATGAAGTGGCTACCACGTACCGGCAAATACCATTCTTGGCTCCACGCACAGACACATTTACAGATTGGAGAAGTGATTTGGATATTGGTTGTGAATCATAATACTTGTAGACACCCTAAGTTGGATCGGCAGGTATTTCAAGTACAGCTCCGTGCGGACTCCCGATGATGAAAGCGATACTCAAATGCTTTGGGAAAGTTCATGTGGATCTCATAAACTTTTTTGTAAGGATTTGGCAGCCAAGACCCAAAACCTCCCTAACTCAGTTGAAATACCGATCGGCATTCAAATCACCGGCCAGCACATCCATTTGCAAACCGCCAGAAACACGATCTTCTGACCGAAATCTTCTATTCGTAGCCAGATCCATCCACCGGCCGGCAAATCCTTTGGCCGGCCGGCAAATAAGCTTATTCCAGAAGCTTTCATTGCAGAGACCGATCGGGACTCAAATTCTTCCTGGTGATCGGATAACGGTATTGATTACTTAACAATTAAGTTGCGGACTCTATGAGATAGATCAAAGTTGATCTAACGTCCCAACTTGTCTCATGATCGGATTGGGACTCTCCGGTTTTAAGCCCTATTGATAGGCGTCGTTGCTCTCAGAAATCGACACACAATTCGTCACCCTCACAACCCGAAACTCTGTGCAAAATACTCCCCACATTCCACTTTTCAAAAGCCCTTTCATCCCACAATGCCAAATCAACCACGTAGAAAAACCCCAAATCCGACCAAAGATTTTGAGGTCACGTGAAGTTTCCGCTTCGAAGCAAGCAAATCAAGAAGTTTAACCGCTGAGGGAGTAACCAAAAAGGTTAATACACCTTTAGAAGCCGGTCAATTTCTCAACTTTACTCTTTTAGTTGTTTAATTTCAGTCACATAGCTTTGGTTGTGTTTTAGTTTTCGGTGTTGGGAAGAACACCGGCCGGTGAACCAATGTACCGGTCGGCACATTAATCAGTGTGATCTGCAGGCCGCCAAGTCCATTGGCCGGCCGATAGATCAGTTTGCTGGCACAATTTTGATTTATTTTGTTTTCATGTGTGCATGATGCTCCTGTTCCCCTTTCCCCTGCGTGCTTGGTGTTTTATTGCTTTCACCACCCATAACTGTTAAAGGTTTAAAAATCGACTAAGTGCAAGATTGAGTAAAGTGTTGAGATTATTTTATGTCAAGCAAGTACAAGCTAGCCTTTGTGGATGGGCGGAGAGGTGTGCCTAATATCTTCCTTTCACCGTACCCGTGTTTCCCGAACTGTGAATCTCTGGTAAAGGGTTTTTTCTTGGTTTAGCCTAAACCAAGTGGCGACTCTAAAACATTCGAAGGTGTGCTGCAACGGACACCTAAGGCGCTCAATGGTCATCATGTGTAGTCATAGAGAAATCCCGCCCCTGGTGGGCGCGGTCCTTAATTTCGCGGGTCTACAATACTCCACCTTGGAATTTCCTCCTACAATATTTGACCTTCTTCATGATCATAAACAAAAATAAATAGTGCACTTTTGAGTTCTAAAAGATAATGGGCTGCACACTATGAGCGGATGAAATTGGATTTCATAATTGGGTTTATATAGGAATACCAAGTACCAATGGCCTAGACAAGCCAAACTAAATGGCTCTTTTTTCGATGGATTTATTGAATTCAAGAAAGGTGTAGAAGACTGAAGACTTCGAAGAAATCCTAATTTGACCCGCTATACGATCATCACTTTTGTCCCTATCTCAAAATTATATTTCTAGCTCCATGTTGTTAAGTTACTTATTTATGTCCCTAAATTAAGATTACAGAACCCCATAGTTAAATTAAATAACTGAATTTACATTCAACCAAAATCTATAAAAAAAAATGTGGAAACTTTCAACTTAATTCATTTGATATGTCAGATACAAATATCCATTTGCTAGATCTGACATAATCAATACATGTAAGCTAACTTAGTGGGGTATCATAAATCCCTAAATCAGGATGTGATTCTATCTATAACTATCATTCATGCAACATCGCGACCCAATTCACCAAGACTATTGACCCCAAAGAGTATCTCACACTTTAATGATTCAAAGTCAAGAACACTAAATGCACATATCCATTAATTATCTTTCGGTTAAGTGCATAAGCATTCATAATAGTTTGATGTGTCAAATGGGTCATGTCGTGCCGGTCCAACCCATTTATTTCCCTGCCAAACGTGCTTCATATTGTGCCTAGCCTAACCCATTTACTAGCCGTGCAATGCAGTGCCGGCCCATTTAGAATATGCTCGGCCCGGCCTAGCCCACGGGCACGCCTACCTCCATGCCGTGTCGTGTCTGCGCCAATTCCCATGTCGTGCCATGCCCTTGCTCAATTGGGTATTTTCTTTTTATCGGGCATTGTATAGAAGAAAAAAATCTCTTAGACAGAAAAAATTTGCAAACAGTTATAATAAAATAAAATAAAATAAATTAATAAAAATACAAACATCTTATTGATTATTGCAATTTCGTAATACACAAGATGGAAATTGGTAACACTTGCATCCCTAATGTTGCGCCCAGGATTTTGACCAATGGGTGTTTGAGAAAAGAGTTTATGGTCGAGTGATCCAAGTGATATTCAAGCGATGTGGTTTTATAAAACACTGGTTTTACAGCAGTGACTGAGCCAAAACAAATTTGAAATAAAATAACTCTGAGTCACAACTTTACATGATATTAGGTGTGCTAAGCCACCATATGAATAAATATTTTGGAAAATGAGAAATAAATATCTCGGGACGAAAGACCTAGTTTTTGTTTGAAATAAATGACTCTGTTTATTGTTTGGTCTGTAATTTTAGAGAAGAAAAAGTTTGGTAATTCATTGTTACGTGTAGGGAAGCCGGAGCACCCTACCATGCCCTTTTGGCACCTGGAACAAACTTTTCTAAAAATAAAATAGTAAATGATTAAAGACTTATAATGGTAATAAATGATGACATACATATGATGAGAACAAGAAAACTAATATTCTGCCTGGAAATGTATTTTATCGCATGAGACATTAGAAATAAAAGGGGGGATGTATGCAAAAGAAGGATTTGGACAAAGCTCGGCCTCAGGGTTGCCTACTTATCTCCGGTCTCAAGAGAATCAGGTCATCACGTAGTTCAAAAAAACAAAAAGTTTTGGGAAATGGGGCCGAGCCTGGCTTTAGGGCAGCCTACGTATCTCCAGCCTCAAGAGAATCAGGTCTCGCGTAGTTCGGGACAAAGACTAAAGTTTTAGAAAAGTTAATCTCGTTGGCAATTTGGTTAGCGAGACATGTAGGCATTTCTACTGTATACAGAGAACAATGTATTAACACTGGCGGAGACAATGCTGGGGCTTCAAAATATATGGGAACCTCCGGGACATCTCCGGAAGGTTCCGAAACAAGAGACATGTCTAAACAGACTACACGACTCAGTAGGGAGAATATTGAAAACTAACCATCCGAGGCTGCCGATAGCTGACGGGAGGTCCCGGAATGTTTATTCGATGGCTACATGGCCGAAATAGGTTTAAAATGATGTCTGCAAGTCCATATGAAAAGTTATAAAAATCCCGTCTAGAGCCGAAACTGGCTACAGGCCGGCCCCGGGATATATCCAGTACAAATTTGGAGAGTTAAAATGATTAGTTAAAAGTTGAATTTTGCCGCCCAAAACCGGAAAATGGTCTTCGGCGGGTCTCGGGTCGTCCCCGGTAGGGTTTACGAGCTGAAAATATGTTTTTGAAGTCCAAGGGGAATTTTGGTAAAAAATTGTAAAATTTATTTTCGGGGGTCCGGATGACTATCGGCGGGCCCCAAGAAGCTTCCGATCAATTTCGTAGGCTAAAATGGCTCTGGATATGACACAGGGGTATTTTGATAATTTTGACGTGGAGCTGACTTTGGGACTGGAGGAAACTTGAATCGGACCCTTTTGGGGAAATTAGGCCAAATAGGCTCGAAAGGGCCTAACCGACTCTTTTGAGGAAATTAGGCCAAAGAGGCTAGAAAGGGCAGTTTGGTAATTTTGGAGAGCAGCTGATTTTGGGACCGGAACAATGTCGGGAGGGACCTTACGACTCCTGGGTATGCATGACATAATTTGAAAAATGCACACAAAATACAGTATAAATAATATCATAGATATAATAGAAAATGTTGCCCAGATCCTACGCAGGAACTCGAACAGCATAACATAGTGTCGGAAGGCTAATGTGGAAAATATCTGAACTTTATTGTGATAATATGACATTATCATGTTGGGAGAAAATATTTTGTTTTTGTTGTGACCGAACCCTCATTGAGCTGCCTACGTATCCCCTGCATATAGGGGGAATCAGGTCACTCCGTAGTTTAGACCTTGATCCAGTTTATGAAAATATCTCTGGTTACATTAATCCTAATGCTTTTATTTTTTGGGTTTCGTACGAGCTGTCCGGACGGCTAGTCAAGTCAAGGTAAGTGATCTCAGAAAGTACCGGAAAAGACCCAGTAGGAAAGGCGGGGCAAAAGGGACCCCCACCAAGCCAGCTTCAACATGCAAGCTATTTTTGACAGTCTTTCTGATGTTCCTCGCCTCAAACCTCAACGAGACTGACGCGGTGCACTGTGACAGTGTACATCTATATTATCGTGAATTTTATTGACTCACAAATTAGTTGAATATAGATATGCAGTATAACGGTGTCCGAAACTAGACGCGGGCCCGGCCCATGGGGAGTAGCGGGGCCAACACGATTCTAAAATATTTCTACTACATGCTGAAAATAAGCAGGTAGCTATTGGTATTTGAAGTTGATTTACTTTCAGATTCCCGGCTCGAAACCCGGGTAGAGAATCAGACAGAACTTCCACTGAATATCGGATAAAAACGTCCGGAAAAATCGGCTATAGCCTCCGGTAGAAAGTGGTTGATTTTGAGTCGGTACTCGGACATAGTAACGACAGGATTGGATGATTTTGATTCGGTACTCGGACGGAGTAATGGCAGGATTATATAATCCAGATTTCTTTTGGGAGAAATCCAGCAGCGCTTCCGCGTAGCTCTGACCACCGGTATTTCTTCTCGAAAAAATTTGGTAGAGCTTCCGCGTAGTATCTATATCCCGAGATTCCTCATGGGAAATCCGGCAGAGCTACCGCGTAGGCTAGTGATCTCCAAGTCTGATTCCCCACTATGACAATGAGAGCGTCCAGAGAAATAGAACCCAGAGGTGTGTGAAATGTGTGTGTGAAATGGGAGGGGGTGGCCTTGTATTTATGGGCAAAAGGGGGAGCCCATTGGCGCCTATCCCATACCCGCCTGCCACATGGCAGGCTGCCATGGGCTACCTAGGGAATCTCCCCTTTATGCATTGCTGTGACGCAATGCAATCCGTGCTCGCAAAGGGTTCTTTGATCCAGGAACATCCGATGAGGTATTCCTAGGGTTTTGAGGCGTTCTGGACATCGTGGCTACGTCAGTTTTTTTCTATTTATGCTCCGAAGTTGGAAAAATGCGATTGTTGGCTTTTAGTTGAATTACAGCGATGCAAACGATCAGATGACCAAACGAAGTTCGATTGACCTAAAATTTTACAAGGAACTTTAGTATGATTAAAAATGAATTATCAATGGTTTAAATCTCAAAAATTGGATCCCGATGTTCATGATCATGGCATCGGCCATCTCGGGAAGTGTAGTGTACCCGAAAATAGCAAACGGGCTCAAAATTGACAGAAACTTGACGTGAGACTTATTTTCATCACATGCATCTTAAATATGAAGTTTGGTATGATTTGGAGAAGTAAAGACAAAACCTGTGTCATCTGGCCCTGTTTGCCTGTTTTTACGGGGGTAAAGGTAAAGGTGAGGTGATAGTTCAACTGTCGAACTTCCTCTAATTTTGATGTGGCTTGAACCAATCACTCAGAAATGTTCGACTGGATGTCTCGAAGATATAGCTAGTCCCAGAAACGAGCTTCCGGGAGCTGATTTCTATCAAAATAAAGGAGGAAGGGCTATGGCCTCCTGAGATGGCATGCCCGGCCATTCAAGCTACGCACATGCAGATGTTAGATATTGTTTAATATTGAGAATTTTAATTAGATATCCTTTACCAAAATTATCCTTATGATTCTATCCTGTAAGATTTGAATAGTTATGATTTCATCCTGTAAATGGATAATCGGACTAATATGCCATTTTACCAGATATGACCGTGTGATTTATTTCCTATTTTAATTATGGGATATGATTCCATCCTAAAAAACTTTTTATACTAATGCATCCCTTATTTCTCGGAATTTTTTTATCTTCCAGTTGACTTCCCATTCCAGTATCCTCTTCCCATTCCGTCTCATCCTAATCCAATCCCGGAATTTACGGAAACCTCCCGCCATCCCAAAACCCGATCTTCCACCTTCCACCATCCCATTACTCAGACCTCCAACGTCGATCTTGTTGACGCCGCCGCCACCCATCCTTCGGACGTCCTTCGTCGATAGCAGCCACCAACCATCGTCATCGACCTCCCAATCATCTTCGTCGATGATCCATCCGGCCACCACCAATAGCTCTATGGCCATTTCGATCTCATTCCTGCTTCCTCTAGCCGCCATTGATTTTTCCTCTCGTTGCCGAGATCTGCACAATCTCCACAGTCGTTCATCGTCACCAATCTCCACAATTGTTCATCGTCGCCGATCTCCATAGCCATTCATCACCGCCAATCTACATAGCCGCTGTTCGGATAATAAAAAAGAAGGTGTACAATGTTCATATTGTTGGATTGTTAGTTGATTCATACATTGAATATGGTGTATGAGTGTATAAAATTGATTCTAAGTTTCATGACAGTATTAGTCGTAGAGGATTTGATTACCATGTTTTTCATGGTTTTGGTTGGGTGTGGTTTTGTGATGCATTAATCTACCATATGTTTTATGATTTTTTTAATGATTTTTTTTGCAGTGCATTCACACAGTATTAGTCATGGCTAATTTAATTACCATGTTTTTTATGGTTTTGGCGGGTATGGTTTTATGCTGCATTAATCTACCACATGTTTCATGATTTTTTTTTGGTGCATTTATCTACCATGTGGTTTTTTGATTTTTTTTTATATGCAATCTGACTTTTATTCTTAGTTCATTTATTTACACTTGTATGGTTAAAAAATGTATCATGTTTTTAGGTCAAAGGTCATGATTATTTATTTCCAATTTTATTTTGAGATTTTAGGTGTGAAAAGATTAGGGAGAGAATTATAAAATTAGGAAAGAGAAAGATTTTTTAAGATAGGGGAGAGAGATTTTTTTAATATAGGAGAGAGAGAGAGAGAGATAAATTAGGAAAAATAGGAGAGAGAAATATTAGGAAAATCAGGAGAGAGAGAGAGAGGTATTTTGGGATTTATTTGAATGTCGGGATGGAATAATAATGATTCAAATCGCACAGGATGGAATCATAATGATATTATTTGTGTAGGATGTCTAATTAACTTCCCCTTTAATATTTTGAATTTGGTTTTTGACTTACCGCGGCAACAGTAATGTCTACCGTACCGGTTTACCTTTACCGGGAATCGCGTATTCTACACGGTAAGGCCTGTTCTGATTTCCTGATGATCCGACGTCTCTTTCCTATGAGTGTCAACGTCATTGATTTGATTTGATAAATAAGGGTGGGGAAAAATCCAGTGTCAACATCTATAGCGTATGTACATCGCAAGATTCCCGACTAAGTTGACACAAACTCAACTATCAATCATTTTCATTTCTTAAAATTATAAGCACAAAATTAAGTATGAGGTGGGAGAAGCACTTAAGTGGTCACGTGGTAGAATTTCACTACTGTAAGTTAAGTATTATGTGTCATGATTTCATAAAACTTTTTTTAAGTATCTCTGGTAGCAATTAAGTATTCATGATTTTAATTTACTACTACAAATTTAGTAAACCTGATTTTTACTTGTGCCTGTGCCACGTCGACCTAGCCTAACCCACCTATAGGGATGGGGACGTGTCGTACCGTGCCCCGCCTCTCTTAAATATGTCGTGCTTGTGTTGTGTTTGTGTCAGTCCCATTTGACACCTCTAGTTGTAACCCTTTGGTTTTAATTGTCACAACATCAGCACAACGACAATTACCTCAACACAAACCCATTCTCAATCCATCCAAAGCGTACTGGCACAATGAGTTGGACTCGTACCATTCCTTGTAGTCAAGACAGAGCTAATAAAACATCGTGTTACAACCTTATCGATGGTTTGTCTACTTCTATCTAAATCTGTGAACCAAATCTATACTCGCTCCATTTCTAATTGTTAGTCCCTTTTGGGGATTCCAACTATTTAAGAATACATCCAATGATTACACTTCAATTCATATTTGAAGGCGTTATTTCCATTATTGCCCCTTATTCTACACAATTGAAGAACATTGAGAGAGATTTAAGAGGGTAGTTTTGGAAAATTTCCATTATTAGATATTTGACTTTTCAAGAGGGACAAACATTTTGGAACATCACAAAATGGAATAGTTTACTAACTGTTATGCCAAACGCCACACCACAAGCACGAAAACAGTAAATCAAGCAATAACAAGACACACAAGTTTACGTGGTTCGGCCAAATCAGACCTACTTCCACGGGGAGGGGGATTTCACTATACTCCGGAGATAAATCGTGATTACACACTCACTCTCAATCTCACCACAATGATTTCCTCACCGTTCTCTCGTGTATCTCTCTCACCTACTCACTGCCTCTCTCTTTTTTATCACACAAAATAAACAAGACAAGTACGAGTATTTATAGAGTTACATTGAGAAAACCCTAAACCCTCCTATTGGGCCTTAAGCCCAACCGGCTCACACGGGGTGGACCCAACACTAACAATAAGGAAAAGAAGAGTATTCCACCAAAACCAATAATCCAATCTTTCGTGTGTATAAGCCGAAGCCTTCACACCAGATCATCAATATAGAATAAGAGATACACATGCACACAAAATTATACTATATTGCAAACATTGCCCACAAAACTAAATAAAGGAATTAATCGATTAATAAAAACTGAATAAATTAATGCATTACATAAAAGCATATATAGTTCTTAGTATAAAATTCTAACTGAATTGTAGCTCTATACCATTACCGACTGAAAATTACAAATGCGTGGCAAGTGAGGTGAAAATGAGCGATACGTAGAGTGACATTGAATTTTAACAATGGTCACTCTGCTTATTAGTAGATTCACGTACAATAATCTAAACCCATCATATGAAGTGGTAACTAGCTATAAACACAAGTAGTCATAAAATTTAAAAAGTATGGCGTAGTTTCTCCTAAATTATTGTGGTGATTTTTTTTTGCTATTATTTATTTTTTTGGAATTTCTTGCTTAGCAATTTGGAAAAAGTTCAAATGCGATGACACAAAAGACAAAAAAAAGTCAGATTCTTCAAACTTTTTATGAATTTAGTGATTTCTTTAGTGCTTTTGGTCGCAAGTTTTGTAATTCACTCTGCTAATTTTTTTTTTAATTCTTTCTGCTTGTAATATGCAACAAGGTATTATTTCTGCGTGTAATTCACAACTCTTGGCTGTCATAATTTACGCAGATATTAACTTAGAATTTGGAGCAGAAAATATATAGAAGTGTAATATGAGTATATTACCGTCTAGGTCTTTGGAATGTTTTAGTCTAATCTTATGTCTTGCTGGTTACGTACCCTAACTACTTCTCCCTGGAGTGATACTTTATTTGCTTAGTTCTATTTGATTTCCGAATTACCAAAACAAAAAAAAGTACGTTTTACAGTTACATCCAAGTAGGCATGCAGTGATGGTTTCGCAAATCAAACTAACCAAATCAAATTGTTGGTAGATTTAGACACTCCGAATGAACGGGCATGCAAATATAACCCTACCGATAAACCAAACACTGGTGCTGCCAGTAAGGTACAAGAGGGGTCAAGTCACTTTAATTTCTCACAACGATTTTGATAGTTTAGAGCTGAATTTTATAATTTCTAAAAAAATTCTTAAATTACTCCAACTTGTTTAAAACGAATAGAATTAATCTCGAGTTTTTCTTCTTTTCAAGTGCTGATAGTATTACAAATTAAACTGTCGTACATTATTTTCAAAATATAATAAGTTGTTGGGACCGATTATAAAGCAAAAATACACGTATCTCTGTATATTTACGTTATAGCTAATCTCTCAAATTAGTTATTTTTGTGCATTAGCAAATAGAAAAAATAACTTGCACATAGATCTAGTTTTTTTTTTTTTTTTTATTGAAAGAAAAAGGAATTTGTTAATCTTTGAAAACAAATTATAAAGATTAAAGGGACCCAAAGGCCAAAGCACATGGCCTCACAACGGAGCATGAGCAACCCAAGAGGAACGCACGGAAGATCATATGCTGCTAGGACCCGAGAAGGGAAAGAAAAACGACCCGAATTGGCAAGATGCCAATCAAAGCCAAAAGAAACCCCAAAAGCCTAAAGCATTCAACAAACACCTAAAACAACCAACAAAAGCCTAAATCACCCAACAACACCCAAACACCTAAAAACAACCAAAACCCAATCACCCAGCCCGAGGCGCCTGAATAATAGCCCTTGCTTCATCCTCGACTTCCATTGCCATGATTCTGTTTAAATTATCATCTCTCCGATATAATCCTCACCCAATATTCTACTAAGAGTTATGGCTGCCTTTGCCGTGTTAAGTTGGTTTTTGTTCCTGCTTTTAGAGCTTTCGGAAAACGCAGCAGCAGCAACGATATAGATCTAGTTTTTGACCCCATTAAGTCGCTAACTTAAAATCCTGATTCCACCCCTAAAACCAAACATAACCGTTTCCTATATGAAGAAGCCAACCTCCTATCAATGAAACATAACCAAACCTTATTATTCGTACATATGAATAAAACCTTATTTGACGTATCAAGCAAATTTGCGCAAGGCAGTGAAGATTAGAAGTGCAAAGCAAAAAGATAAGTCTATGAATGCTACCGATCATACCTCAGATTCAAGGCTCTTACAGACAGATTCCAGGCAAATTTCGAGTGCTCGAAACTCGAAAGGTAAAGGCTTTGAATTTCCCATCTTTGACTCCTCCGTTGGGGCTTCGCGCCTACTACCACTTGCTGCTTCTGGTGGCGTGTCAGTGGGCAATTGCTCCATAGCTTTATCTCTTGTCATAGTGGCCTACATGCATGCGGCAGCAACATAGTCAATATTGATGCCTGTAAGTTGTAACCATTAGTTGTCCACCTTTTTTTGAATTGATTTTTGTTGAATTATAGATTTTTCTCGACGAGAGGAATCTAAAAAATTAAATTTATTAATCAAACTAATTTTTTTGAATGAGTAAAAAAAATCCAAAAAGTCTTCTTGTTTTGGATTATTTTTGTCTTTATCAAATATTTTTAAGATTTTGATCGAAATTTTTTTATTCACTCTCGTCTAATAATCGATAAAAAAATCGGTACGAAACTAGCAAATGTAAAACATACTCCCTCCATCCGGATTTGTTGGTCAATAAACATACTTTTTCAAGTCCGAAAATGTTTGTCCATTTCCAAAAGTTAAAGGGTAAAGTATGGAGAAAGTACACAAAAAGTGATGGAAAAAAAGTAATGGAAAAAAATTGGAATTTCCAAAATGGATCAACAAATCCGGACGGAGGGAGTAATAGTTTGAATAAGAACAAAAGTAATAACTCAAATTTGGATAAGTTCATTACCCGCATTCTCAATTCCTAACACTTATAAGTTATTACTCTCGACAAGAAAAAATAGTATTCGTTTTCACGAGAAAAGATCTAGAAAAAGGGGAAACTGAGAAGCAGATTTGATCCATAGTTAATTGCCTTGATCCATTGAGCTCTATCGTGTATCCTGTAACAGTGATATCAAAAACATCAGCCTTAGTTCGTTTTGGGTTTTCAAGATCCAATTTTCTTAATTATTATCCAATTATTACCTTTATTTTTAAATATTATTTTTATTTTTCTCTCTATCTCTCTCTAATCACTAACCCCTATTTTTTAATTATCATCCCTACTTCTCCCTCTAATCATTACAAAAACCAAAACCCAAAACTCAAACCAAACACAACCATCATACTCATACTCGTTTTCGAGCTACTACCTCCAAACAAATTTAGCTCCAGAATTTTAGTTTAGTGGTGACGAAAACGTAAAAAATTCTTTATATACAAAGCTCTATATTATAAACATATTTATTTTGGTGGAAAAATTATTGGAACCAATTTATTTGTTTTGTTGAGCTAGATTATCTACTTGCGCATAAATAGAGGTGAAACTTTTTTTTTACTTTGGGTGCTATAAATAATTCAATGCTGACAATATTTAAAAAATTTCATTTACATCTAAAAAGAAAAAACAAATTGCTTACACCAAAATCAAGCTTGAACTCGAGGTCGTAAACAAAGGAAGCGATACGAGGATCTCTAGGGTTGGGAACCATAACTTCGTCGGCAGTTACAATCGCCTTGACATGCTCCAAATTCACAACCACCGCTCTCTCTCTCCTAAGAACCGCAGACGGATACGACAACTCCGGGTCAACCACCCTCAGATCGTATGCCGTGATTCCAGTCCGGAGCATGACCGTTTGCTTCCCCAGTTCTTCAATGCTAACTTGCCCTAATTTGGAGACGACAAGCCACGTCCTCGCTCCTGCGCCCTTCCGTTTCGACCGCGACTGAGAAGGAAGATGGGGAATGAACCTCCGATTGAGCTCGATATGATCCCCCATTTTTTGCTGGAGTTCAAGTTGGGCTTAAGTTTTTCAGGGTTGAGTTTGAAAGAAAAGGTATGACTTTCCATCGATTGAAGTAGGGTTTTTTAATCAAATGGTTGAGAGATTTGTGTAGAGGGAGAAGTTATGTAGAACAATTTTAACTGATACAGATGAAAACGTCTATGGCTTCCTTATGTATTATGAAAACGTCAATGGTTCTCACCCAGTTTTCTATCATATTTTTATACCAATTAATACAATTTATTGAGATTTTTAAATTGATAAACATTGTTTCGCTATAGAAGTCACATACTTAAATTATAAGAGATAATTTGCAGCATCTATCAACAACATAAAAATAAAACGTCAATGGTACTCTGCCTGTTTTCTATCATATTTTTATACCAATTAATACAGTTAAATGTGATAAACATTGTTTCGCTACAGAAGTCACATACTTAAATTATGAGAGAGTGTCTATCATTGACATACAAATATCAAGACAAACACCTCACTCTCTCTCTCTCTCTCTCTCTCTCTGGTTCTCTCTGCCTGACCCAGTTTCACACTTCGCCCTATATATAGATGTTTATATATGCATTTTTTTTTTGATCGGCAACAAAAAAAAAATTATTGAAGAATCTCGACAAAGGGTACATCGAGAAGGAGAACAGATCCAACCAAAAGTTGGAACATTCACAGGGCAAAGCCCGTACATCCAAAGGCCTGAAAGCTCAGATAAACAATGAAAAATACACCTGATGGCCTAAAAGCCCAAATACAACATTAAAGCACAAAGATGCACAGCCCAAACAAGTGGGCTAAGCCCAATCCCCAAGAAAACCCTAAACCTAACTCTAAATCACAGTGCAAAACATCACCGCCCCCACCGCCAAAGCTCCTGACAGCCACCACCGCAAACATCGACATCCACCACGACCACATAAAACGCCACACCACCATAGGTAACCCGAAGAAGTGGTGGAGCCAACAAGGAACAAACCATGCTATCTCGGAAGCACCCTGAGCCGTTAAGCAAAGAACCACGGCACCCACCGTCACCCGTGGCGGGAGACCACGACGGTAACGACCTCCACCGCACTATGCCTTGATGTTAAGCGAAACCAGAACTAAATGAAATCCTAACATTGAGGCCATTCATGATAGGTCACTAATTGCCTAAAAACTTATCAAAGGTCTCTCTCATGGGAGGAGGGATCCAAAAGTCAACAATCACCATCTCCATCCAATGAGAGTGTTTTCCACCCCAATCCAAAGCTGCAGCCCTTGAACCAAGTCTTCTTCCAGAAAACTTAATTTGGCTTTGCAAATATTTAAGCCTTGGAGCCTTGTGGGCAAATCCTATTGATGAAACGACCCAACCCTAGTAATGGAACGATTTCTCATGTTAAGTACGAAAAGTTAACGTGGTGGAACCTTGAAAGAGTTAGGAGTTATCCCCTTTACGAATGATTAGAGTGTTTAAAATTCAGCACTGTTACGTACCCAGAAAAAACATACGGAGTTTACACAGAATTTGAAAATGAATGGCCCCGATTCACTTGGAGAGAATCTGGGCCACTGATTTTCACTTTCTAGGTGAATTCTGTGTGTTTTTTCTGGGTACGTAGACTTTCTCATTAATGGTTGACAGCACTTCACCTTTTTAAAGCTCTATATCCTTACTCTTGCAAATTTTAAAAAAATTGGGATTATTTACAAGACGTTTTCAAACTCATGCTAGCGTACTCACGCTCGCACATTATGTGCAGGACACATTTTAAAAAAAATTAGAAAATTTCATAAAATTATCTCAGCCGCTAATATTTTCTCTTCATCTATCAAATTTCCATGTAACAAAAAAAAAAACCTTCCAAACTTTGTCTTTTAATACAATTAATTTTCAAAATTCAACGTTAAATCGTGTAGATCGTTAAACCATGACAAATATTTTTGGACATGCTCCCATGCTCTCGTAAAGCGTAATAAGCCAGTTTTGAATATAAGTGTCGCGCTCGGGATTTCGACCGCCTATGTGTGCGATGGCCGATTGATCCAAGTGATATTCAAAGCGACGTGGTTTTATAAAAGCACGGGTTTTATAACTGTGACTGAGCCATATTTGTTATTTATGAAAATAACTCAGAGTCGCCACTTGACATAATTCTCGGTGTGTCAAGTCACCATCGAAAATGTTGTTTGTAGAAATGCCTCGGGTTTGGAGACCCGGTTTTGTTTGATAGAAATACCTCGGGTCTGGAGACCCGGTTTTGTTTGATAGAAATGACTCAGTTTTTTGTTTGGTCTGCGATTTTAGAAAAGAAAAGGTTCGATAATTCACCATTACGTGTAGGGAAGCCGGAGCACCCTACCCCGCCCTTTCGGCACTCGGAACAGACTTCTTCAACATGAGTAAATGAAAATTTGTGACAATATACATACATATAATGAAAAAGTTTGGACTGAGCCCGGTCTCAGGGCTGTCTACGTATCTCTGGTCTTAGGAGAATCAGGTCATCACGTAGTTCAAGAAGATAAAAAGGTTTTATTTGGGACTGAGCCGTCATCCGACTGCCTACGTATTCTCTGGCCTCAGGTGTCACGCCCCAAAATAGGAAATGACCGGCCGTGAGTCACGAGCCTACAACCCGTGAAACATGCAGCCTAAAATAAAATAAAATCATCAAACATTAAATATCTTCTTTTTTTTATCAACTAAACCAAATCCAAACAGCTCCCAACTCATAACCATGGGGACAACCATCCCAAAAACCAAAATGATAAGAATATATAACCAATAGAAAAAGGAGTTTCGATTTCTATCAAAAAGGTTTAACAAATTAAGTGCGGAAGCGATAAATAAAATTATAAACTAAAATGCAACACCCTATGGAAGTCGACACAATAACTCCCCAAGACGCCGCCAGAGTCCACACCTATCGACTCGATTGACCTGAAAATGATGTTGGAATAAATCCGTCAGCTGACAAGCTCAGTAATTGGCAAGACATGTATATTAAATAAAGTTTTGAAAATTAGAAATAAAAATAGATTACCATGTAAATATAATTTGGCATACATGATGTACCATAAAATAATAATAAAACTTAATGGTGATCACGTGAAGATATCCAATACCAATGGGGAACCACAACCAAACCAAACAGTACCATGGCCAGCAAATAATAATCTCAAGATTTGATGCAATAGCGAACTTAGAGTCACTAGGTGTTGGCAAGCCGTGGTACTTTTCCCTAAGTCGATCCGGCGAAAAGACAGCCGTTGAGCAAAAAGGTCACCGGCCTAACCCGGTCTCTTCCCTAATGGCCAGGGTCACCTAATCAAAGGAATAATTTCCCTGAACGTCCAATTATAAAAGTTCCCAACAATATCCATAAAGTTCTCACCAAAAAGAATTCCTTTTATCGCTTGCCAATTTAAAGAAACAAATATCAATAAGTTGTTTTTTTCCAATTAACAATTCCAAATTTTTGAAAGAATAATTTAAGGGACACAGGGAAGTTTCGAAAGTACGTAGCATACTTAACCACTCACCTGGGTCCAAAGATAATATGACTTGAACACGCAAAACTGACTTAACCTGTACAAAAATAAAGAATACAAAATAACTTTATATGCAAATAATATAACACTGATTATGGGAGTTAAAATATCAAATACTATTTGAGCCGCGACCTAATCTCACCATATGCTATGGCTCCGTTTGTTTGGGGTGGAAAACGTTTTCTAGGAAAATATTTTTCGTGGAAAACGTTTTCCGGTGTTTGGTACAACGGAAAAACAAAGTCAACGGAAAACATTTTCCGAAGTCAATGGAAAATGAACCATTTAGATTGGAAAATGATTTCCGAATTTGAAGCCCGGAAAACATTTTCCGTGAGCTACAAACATTTTTCGTGAGCTACAGTACACCCACGGCCCCGACAACACTAAAGGAATGAACTTGTCACGTGTCCTTTGATCAAATTGAAGATGATCGGTGCAACCCACTTGCCTAACTCCTCTAACTGACAGAACATATTTCAATTTGAGAAAATAATCTCCTACACTCATACCACGTGAACCCTTGTACTCCTTAAAAGACACAACCCCGATTGTTCAGGACCTTCAGGTTCCAATCGCCTCTCTCTCTCTCTCTCTCTCTCTCTCTCTCTCTCCACATAGATTTCAATTAGCAAACATTCTCTCTCTCGTCTCCCATCAAGGCATCAAGCAATTTTGGGGTGGTTTTTTTTTTTGGATTTCGATTCGCCAATTTTTATTAGGAATTCCAATTTTCGGTTCGAATTTGAACATATTGGGGCTCTGATTTTTTGATTTGTTGGGCATTTTGTTTTTTGAACTGATTTGTTAAGCTTTTTTTTTTTTTTTGGAATATGTTGGTAATTTTATAATATTAGTTGTTTTCCTTGTCAACCAAACAATAGAAAATGTTTTCTAGAAAAGATTTTCATCTCACAACCAAACACCAGAAAACGTTTTATTTTCTAGAAAAATATTTTTCATAGAAAAGGTTTTCCAAAAACTGTTTTCCACCCGAAACAAACGGAGCCTATTAATCAGCCAACAACAGGAACCAAAGTCTACCCCTTAAAACAATTATATTCTAAATGGGTAAACCATCACCACCCAGAATACTTTTTACGTGCATTGCCAATCCAAACCCAAAATTAATTCCAATTCCCACGTACTTTGTACCCATCAGACCCAACGTGTATTTTACCCATGGCCAATACATGGCCTAAGATCACCTTTTTCCTTACGAACCCCCAACTAGGATTTCCACCACCAACCTTTTTTACTCCAACTCTCTAATATTCTAAGAGTAAACACAAATTACATATAATTTGCACCGAAACTTCACAACTCCCACAGCCAAACTATGATTTGCCACCCGATCATCACAAATGTGGCACCCAACACCACTGCCCCACGCCGCCACATGCTCTCTGTCACTTTCTCAAAAACAACTCAAATAAAATAACTTAAGAGAACATGAACTTTCTATAAAGCATTAAAGATCTGAAGAGAAGGAATTAGATGGGGAATAATATTACCTGCTTGAATCAAGAATCCCAAAGAGGCCAACTCCAAAGACCCTAGATGCTGCGGCTGTTTTACTATGTCAGGAGGCTCTCCTAAAACTAACCCTAAACCACTTTTAAATATTTGCCTAAGTAAAACTCATAAAAACAACCCACTACTCACGTCCCTAAATTATAGCCAAGTGGTTGAGATATTTAAATAAAATATAAACTAATCACACGCCCCTAAATTATAGCTATCCAATTAGGGCCACGTAAATGACTAATAAAATATACACCTTTATGTATTGCCTCATACTAGAATATTACACAAAAATCTATGAAATTAGACTTACACCCATACCAAGTGCAAAAATAATTACATAGAACACGATCGTAAATGCTAAAATTTCTAAGTGACCAATTGTAATTATGAAAAGAAAGAAAATTTACGGCTGTCACATCAGGAGAAATTAGGTCTTTCGTAGTTCAGAAGAACGCTGAAGTTTTAGAGAAGTTAATCATCGCTTGGGGATTTGTGCTAGCGGATGTGGAGGCGTTTCTACCGTACTCAGAGGATCTCATCGAACTCCAGCAGTGACAAAATGCTGGGGATATATATAGTGTGGAAACTCCGAGACATCTCCGGAAGATTTCGAGATTGGAGACAGGTCAGAAATGACTACACGACTCGGTGGGGAAAGTATTGAAAAATGGTCGTCCGGGGGTACTGACAGTCAACAGGGGTCCCGGAATATTATTTAGGTGGCTTCATGGCCGAAATGGGTTCGAAACGTAGTTTGCACACCCGTATGAAAAGTTGAAAAAATTCCTCTCGGAGCCGAAAATGGCTGCTGGCGCCCCCGGTGTATGGCCGGTACAATTTTGAAGAGTAAAAATGATTATAAAAGATATAATAGTTTTTAAAGTGGAAAGTTGAAAAAACATGACCGGAGCCGGAAAAAGGCGTCCGGTGGTCCCCTGTAAATATCTGGTACAGTTTTAGATAATAAAAGTGAGTACAGTTGACTCGGTTGACTTTGTAGTATAAAGTTGAATTTTACTGCCCGGAGCCGAAAAATGGTCTCGGGCGGGTCCCGGGTCACCCCGGTAGGGTTTACGATACGAAAATAGGTTTTCGAGGTTCGAGGGGTATTTTGGTGAAAATTGGTGAAAATTTATTTCGGGGGTCTGGATGACTGTCGGCGGGCCCCGGGTGGCTTTTGGATTGACTCTGGGCATAGTGGAAGGGTATTTTGGTAATTTGGACATGGAGCTGACCATGGGGTAACACAAGGGCGTTTTGGTAATTTAGACATGGATCTAATCATGGGGGCGACACGGGGGCGTTTTGGTAATTTTGACATGGAGGTGACCCTAGGATAGACTCAAGGGTATGTTGGTAATTTTGGGGAGAAGCTGATTGCGGATCCGGAACAAAGTCAAGACGGACCCTACGACTCCTTGGCATACATGATATTATCTGAAAATGCACACAGAATACAGTGTAAATGATATGATAGATGAAAATGGTCCGGCTTCTCGGAGCACGTAGACAGCATAACTGAGTGCCCTAAGGCAGGTCTGCGATATGGACATATGAACTTATACTGGGATTTAATCCCGATGCTTTATTTTTATTGGTTTTGTACGATTGCCCGAACGGCTAGTCAAGTCAGGGTTATAGCGATCTCAGAAGATACAGAAAAGAAGTGATGGTAGAGCCATTCGATCTGAAGTGATGGTAGAGCCTCAGAATTTTCAGGGTCACATTTGTGATTTGTGTAGAGAATTTTCTGAGAATGATTGGGTTTTTTTCTGGTTCGGATAAAGGATTTTTGTGGGTTGTGATTTGTGTATCTCTGTGTGTGGAGATGGGAAATTGGGTTGTGAAGTGATGGTAGAGCCTCGCAATGGACCCGTTTGAAGCATCCCCTGGATATTAAAAAAAATATTATATCTTCCTTCATATTGGAATCTAGGGTAGCTTTTTTCCAAATGCTAAAAAATAAATATATTGTATTGCGTAACCTTTTATTTAACCGATTCGATTTAGATCCCGTTTCACAAACTGACTTAACTCAATAAGTCTAAGTCAGTGGAACTAGTTAAGTTGGTTTTTCTGGTTGATGTGTTGTGAGAGAATGACTTGGCTCGTAAAACGCGAAAAATAAATTTTGAGTTTAAAGTCAATTTTATGGAACAAGATATGAAAAAGTTCCCCTCATCCAGAATTTTACTAATTTCTTGTATTTCGTAAAGATTATTACTATTTATTATTTCGTTTTGATTCCATGATGTTTGAGGGCCTATTGGAGTGCACCATAATAAGTAATCTTTTGAATTGTTATATATATAAGATAAGAATCAAAAAATATTTCAGTGTTAAATTTTGTAGAATCTGTCCAAAAATGCTCTTAGAATCTATGCATATTCAACATGTTTTTATAAGTTCTCACGTAGGCTCCTGTCTCATTTGTTTCTCTAATTTCAAATACATGTCGGTAGATTAAAAAAATAAAGCTCTTTCGCAAATCAGTTTTTGTAACGTCCCAAATTTCGGAAGCATTATTTTAAAATATTTCTTATAAAAGATCCAATTAATTAAAAAGAGTTTCACTTATTACGCAACGGAAATAACATAAGTGTCTTACTTTGGTTACAATCATAAATAGTACTTTATTGGGAATTTAAATTACATTATTCCAATATAAAAATAAGAAAACTCTAGGCTTCTAGAGATTCAGATCCTGATTCCACTTCTCCTCCTGCATCTGATCATCATTTTGACCCTCTTGCTGGTAGATAAGCTCTCCGCCATCTTCCTCGATACCTGGCGTGATATGTCAGGGCAAAAATAGCACCACGAGTGATAAATCACCCAGTAGCTAACTCTTATGCCCACTAAACTTTACATTACAGTTAAGCATAGAACATATATATGATTGAAAAGTAGTACAGAAATGGAAAGCAAGTATTTGATTTCATTATCTAACCTTTAACTTATGTTTCATCTATGTTCTCAACCTAGAGAACATCCTCCCAATTTAACCATCAAGATTACAACTGTCCGTGATTCAACTCCCTCCTTGCTGCCATAACCCGGGGCATCGATAAACAATCTAAGCTATTTACTTAGGAAGGTTCATTGACCCTTGCAAGGACGAATTCCCCGGGGACTAACCGTACCACTGGGCCCACGAGGAACTAACCGTAACCTCGGGAGTATATAGACCATATCTCGGTTCTATAATACAAAACACCTTATAACGCCTATTCATTAGGAGGAATCACGCAACGTCATAACTCGAGGTTTCGATCCATAACAATATTGATCTCCGTCAATCTCTTACTCCAAAATCAAGACCATCTCGCAAAAAAGCAATATATGACACAAAAATATGTAAGAGAGTTTTATGATTTTATCTGCTTCCCTTGGCAATTAAAGAGCAGTGCCAAGGTATGCAAATAAATCCAAATATCAAATGGAAAACCAATAAAATAGTTGGCGAGAGGATATGGGCCACTAAGGTAATTCAAACAAGTCTACTCCAAAATGTACAATGGACACAAAACGGCTTATTTACCTTTTTCGTTCCCAATGTATGGAAGAGTGACCAATTTGATCCTCAATGTATAAAATTGTCCAATTTAATCCCCAATGTTTAAAATGTGGGTCGATTTAATCCCCATCACTAACTCCGTCCACTTCCTCGGTCAAAATGAAGAGCACCTCGGGTATTTCACCCTCACCCCTTCACCTACCCCTTAAATCACTCCCTCCGTTGATCTTGAACTATCAACACCACCAGGAAATTTGATGAACAAAAACCACCACCAGGAACATTTCTTTTTTCCTCTCTAACCGCACAGTTTTTCTCTTCCCCAGTAAATGCTCTCTCTCTCTCTCCATGAAAAAGCAGACCCACCATATGTCACCGGAACAATGGCCATGTGTCGTAGGAGTAGAGGTCAGAGAATGGCCACGTGTCACCGGAACAACATTAGATTGGTGGTTCTATCCAGCACAAGAGCAAAAAGGTAAATAAGCCGACACAAAACAATAAAGGTCATTAGAGCATTTAGGTAGTCTTCCGAATTGTGTCCAAAACAAAGACAATTCCAAGCGTCAAAACTAAGGGGAAAACATGTTAAAGAGGGTGTTTGGGAGCCTGCGTTTCAGCTTTTTATTTTTAAGAGCCCGTTTGGACGCCTCTTTTTAGAGCCCGTTTGGGTGCCTCTTTTTTACATTTTCAGGTTCTCATTTTTGCCTTTTGACTGTTTGGGAGCCTCAACCCCAGAATCTATTCTTCAGAACTCATTTGCCATTTTTAACTTTAGAAGCAGAAACTCAAAAACAGGTGTGGCCTTCCTTTTCCCATTCTCCTATTTTGATTTTCCCCTCAGTTATCTCTCCCATATCTGCCCCTTCTTTATGTTATCCTATTCCACACAACACACGAACCAAAAAGATCGAGAAGGAGAGACATCTGCGATTAAACACCAGTTCATGTTGGTGCTCTGTTCTTGTTCGAAAATCGCTCAGATCTTGACCTTGTCATCGATTGGGAGGAAGTGGAAGATTTTCTGGGAATCGTTCAGATCTTGACCTTGTAATTTGGTGGGAATTTTCAGGGTCACATTTGTGATTTGTGTAGAGAATTTTCTGAGAATGGCTGGTTTTTTTTTTGGTTCGGATAAAGGATTTTTGTGGGTTGTGATTTGTGTATCTCTATGTGTGGAGATGGGAGGAGGAGGTGGAGGAGGTGGTCCACGTGGAGCTCTATAAAAAATGTTTTGATGGTTTCTTTTTTTTGTGTGTTTTTTTGCTAGTAGTGCTTTGACAGATTTATAAAAACAATTCTCATTATGAGTCTAAAAAAATTGTTAAAATCAATGTTTGTACATATTTTTTATATCATAACTAATAAACAAGAGCAAAATGGTAAACAATCAATCAATAACTCATTTTCACCATTTTCTCCCAAACACTTCCACTTTTGCAAATTACATTTTGCACATTTCTCTCAAACACTCTTCCCAGATTCAAAACTCATTCTGGCCATAATCAAAAAAGCCAAAAAACCAAAAAACTAAAAATAAAAAGCTAAAAAGTAGGTTCCCAAACACCCCCTAACTTTTTGGTTTTTTGGCTTTTTGGATTATGGTCAAAATATGTTTTGAATTTGAGAGAAGTGTTTGGGAGAAATGTGCAGAATACATTTTGCAGAAGTAGTAGTGTTTGGGAGAACAATGATGAAAATGAGTTATGGATTATTTTTTTACCATTGTGCTCTTGTTTATAAAGTAATAAAAATGGGTGCGAATATTGTTTTTAGCAAGTTTTTTAAATTATAGTTGGAAAATATTTTTTTGTAAACGTGACCCGTCCAACTTTGAATTTTTTTTTTTGTTGAAAATATTATTTGATCTTCCTTTTTGGGGGTAATTGGAACTCTCCCCTACTTAATATAGAATTGGGTTAAAATCACCTAGACCCCTTCACCTATCACTCATCCACACATACACCCCCTCATCTTTAAAACCTTTCAACCACACCCCCTCATCTTTTAACACGTATCACATAACACCCTTCCGTCAATGATTTGAACGGAAGTTGGCAACTTCCATCCAAATGCACTTTTTTTTTTCATATTTACCCTTCCCTTCATCCCTTCCCCTTATAAAACCCTCCCCAAACCCTCCCCTTCATCTGTCAATTGTCAACCGATGCAACTAGATCCAGATTATGCATTAAAGTAAAAAATTGCTGAAAATATATTTAAAAAATTAAAGCAAATACCTATTATTGGTTGTGTTTGAATCTCGAATTTATTGAACAAAAAAGGAGTGAAGGGAAATAAATATGAAGGAATGCAATAGAAAATCTACAAACATGTTTTGATGCCTATTACCCTGATGAGGCATTACAGAAACGATCCAGAGATTCATGATTTCTCTGCCACAAACGATCCACCTTCGATTCCATAGATATAGAACAAATGATCCATTGTAGTGAATTAGAAAGGAATTTATAAAATACCCCACTGCAATTATCAAAAAGGATTTCTCAAGGATCAAGAATAAACCCACACTAAATTGGGGGGGAAAACAAAGTTAAAAAACCTAAAAGGAGGAACCATTCAAGGAGCAAAGTGAACCCATAAATTATTTAGGACTTTTACAAAAGGAGGCACCCGAGATTGGGGGCTAGACTACTTGAAGCAGTGAAAGGCAACAGCAAACATACCCATGATTCAAGCCAGATCGATGAACAGAGGCTAGACATCGACTTACAAGCTGAAAAGATGGTGATTATTAAGAACATGAGTACCTATGTTTAACATAATTATGTAATATAACCCTATATTTAGCATACACACTTATATAGATCTTAAAAATGAAAATGTAGAATTAATTATGCACTTCAACTTTCGTTGGCTAGGTCATTTATAATTATTGATTTTATAAATTATTTGAATATAAGAATATTTATCTTTTGATTTTCTTTATTTTTAACCGTTGTGGAGAAATATTTTAAAGAAATTCATGTAAACCATACTATAAAAATTTTGATGATTCTAAAGACTTGTCAATATCAATGTAAACCATACTATAAAAATTTTGTCTAAGATTGTGTACTCATATTTTGTTCTTTTTTTATAAAAAGTATGCTTTATAAACTTTATAGTAAGTCCATAATAAATGTCTTAATTTAGCAAGATTATTGACTAGAAAAAATTACACGATTATAATTAATAAGGTGCCCCACTGGTTTGAATTTCTGAATCCGTCCATGTGGATGGAGAGAGAGAAAGCAAAAAAAAAACCTAGCCTCCTTAGGCCAAAAAAAAAAACAATACATTGGTTTTTTGGTTTATTCTTTTTATGTTTATTCAAAAAAATTATATTTGTTAGTTTTGCGTTAAGTTTTGGTAAATTATTGATATGTCTCGACGAGAGAAATTCAAAAAGTATAAAATAATGGTCTATTTTTTTTTAATAAGGCCGAAAATAAACCAGTTTAATGAATTAATTTTGGCTTTGTTCTAATTAATTTTAGTTTTGACCATAATTTTATACTTTTTAGATTCGTCTCGCCGAGACAAATCAATAAACCATGAAAATTTGTCGCAAAACTAAAATTTTCTTTAATAAAGATAAAAAAAAAATAAACCAAAAAACTGGTTTAAACTTTTTTGCCAAAGGAGGGTGCAGTGGATTTTAGCAGAACCATGGTTAGCATCACTGGTTTTTTTTTTTTTAGAACTAGTTTTTTTTTTTTTCAATTGCAATGGTTACCCGTTGAGGAGTGTCTAGTTTTTCTCAAATTTTAATTTCGTGGCTGAGATTAATTTGGCAAGATCTAGGGGCTCTAGTAGGGGGTGATACGAAATTGATCGTTCCCAACAATCTATGTCTACTCTAGGGGTGCATACCGGCCCGGTAGCTCGTCCAGCCCGCTCAACTCAGCTCGATTTTTTTAGGGCTTGGGATACAAATTTAGACCTATAGGGTTGGGCCGGGTTGATATTTTAAGTCCGATTAGTTAATGAGATGGGTTTGGAAAAACGCTCAAGGCCCAGCCTGAGCCCTGCCTGGCCCGAATATAATATTATTTTTTCATAATAGAATATATACACATATATCCGTACTCCCGTAGAAAAGAAGGGAGAGACCGGAGGAATTTTTTTGCACGTCAAACTTTATGAATGTTGGAGAGTTCCACTTTTTGAACACTTTTATTGTCTTTTGAGAGATAATTAATTATCAAAACCATAATATTTTATGGGTTTGTTGTTAATAGTATTGCGAGAACATAAAACTTTAAGTATTCCCGATTGTGAATCCTAATTTGTGATCATTGTAGTTGATTTATTTATGTTACGCTTAGAAAAATAAATGGGCTTGTTGGGCGGGTATGAGAAATAAAACTTTAATTGGACTGGGTATGAGAATATAAAATGAAGCCCGATTCTTAATGGGCCAGGTTTGGGCATGCACAAGTCTCGTTAGTATCTAGTTAGGGGTGCACACCAGCCCGGTGGCCCGCCCAGCCCGCCCAACCCAACCCGATTATTTTAGGGTTTGGGATATAAATTTAGGCTTATAGGGTTGGGCCGGGTTGTTATTTTAAGCCCAATTAGTTAATGGGATGAGTTTCAAGGCCCAGCCCGAGCCCCGGCTAGAATATAATGAAAAAAAAAATAAAATAATAATAATATTATATATACATGAATCATGATCTAATGATGACCTTAATATAAAGACTTCGTGAATGTCAGAGAGTTCTACTTTTTGAACACTTTTATTGCAATTTGAGAGAGAATTTAATTATTCAAACAATAATGTTCTATGGGTTTTTTTAATAGCATTGTGAGAACATAAAACTTAAGTATTTCCGGTTGTGAATTTTGATTGTGATCGTTGTAATTAATTTATTTATGTTTGTGATATCACGCTTTAGAAAAATAAATAGGCTTGTTGGGCGGGTATGAGAAATAAAATTTTAATTGGAGTGGGTTTGAGAATATAAAATGAAACTCAATTCTTAATGGGCCGGGTTTGGGCATGCACAAGTCTCGTTAGTATCTACTATAAGCCCGGCCCGAACCGAACCCGGCCCGAGATTTGTGCACCCCTAGTATCTAGTATAAGTCCGGCCCGAGGTATGTGCACCCTTGTCTACTCTATACATATTAAAAATAAAAATAAAAAAACACTTTTATAGGGCCTACGGCATGAATACTATGCAACGCACAACACAAAATTTTAAAAATAAATTGCTCCAAATACGTACCATCTCTTAAGTGTAGTTCCTTGTACATCCCCAATTTAATCGTACGTATGCATACACATATGTATGCCTAAATCTATATCTATATTTGCATGCAAATTACGTAAAGGGAATGCCTAATTGCACCCGTTAAGAGTATAAAAATGTACATTTATAGATTTCATTTGTACTTTAAAGTACCTTTAACAGACGCATTGCGCCCGTTAGCAAAACCCTTATGTAAAACTATGGGGAAACTATTAGGAGTATACCATACATTCTATCTGTAATGGTAAAATTGATATGTCATATTATTAGAGGACTGTTCAAAAAAAATTATTATTAGAGGATTTAATCTCTTAACTCATGGATATGGATAGCATGAAAACTTACATGAGACTTCATTTAAAACCACAATTAAATTTATCCTTAGATGGAAAAAAATTGATACATACACGTACATGATTATATAAATTTGGGCAAAGATATGTACAGCATCGACCGATGCATGTGATTTCACACAGTAGATTTGGGGCTCATATAGAACGAACGTTTAAAACATATAAATCTATACATTTTTGTCAACATAGGTAGCATTTTTGTTAAAAAAAAAAAAATCAAGTTGTTTGAACTTTTAATTTTCAATTTTGGTCTATATTTTTAGGGAAATGATTTTCACATCCCCAATTTTGCAATCCACACTCCTTTTTTTGTCTTTATCTTCATGAATTTACAATATTACCCTTGGATGTGTGAAAAAAGTGTATTGAAAAAGGGCAATATTGTAAATTTATGTGGATAAAGACAAAAAAAGTGGGAGTGTTGATCGTAAAATGGGAGGTGTGAAAATCATTTCCCTATTTTTATGCAATCATGCAAAACTAGCGAATGCGGAAAAAAAAATTCAAATTAAGACAAAAAAATAAGTCAAAATCATTTATTAGGCCAAAACAGAACAAATAAATTAGAAAAAGTTTAACGAAAATACGTAACTACGGATCCTCATCTCTCTTCTCTCTACGCTTCTACGAATAAAGTACTCATATACAAAGGCCTATTTTACTAAAAAAGTAAAGCCTCTTCTTTTTCGTCTTTATTTGATTTTTTTCGCGTTAGTTAGTTTTGTGTCAAACGTTTATAGATTATTGGTTCTTTTTTACTAGAGGAATCGGAAAACTAAAAAATTATAACTCAAACTTAATTTTTTTTCCAAATAAAGACAAAAAAAAAATTCAAAAAAACAACTTTTTTTACTTATTTACGTTTTTCTTTAGAAAAATTAAGAATTCTGATATAATTTTTTACTTTTCCGATTCCTCTCGTCGAGAAAAACTAATAATTCATAAAAGTTTGACACAAAACTAAGGGGGTATGCCACGAATTTGGTTTTTTTAGCTTTTTAGCTTTTTTATGTGAGAATTCGAAATACGCATTGGTTTTTATAATTTTTTATGTGATGTATTGTGAGGGGATGATTTATCTTAAAAAGCAAAATAAACTGGTTTTTAACTTTTTGAGTTAATGAAACAGAACTTAACTAACACGGAAAAAAAATTAAATAAAAACGGAAAAAAAACAATTTTATTTTTTTAACCAAAATAGGCCAAAGATTCCAGCCCCCACTTTCTAACACGTCGATACATACATATACAGATTACAGAGAGAGAACCGAGGATCTAGAGAGAGAGAACAAAGAGAGGAAATCTAGAGAGAGAGAGTGAGAGAGAAAATGTCCTTCGACACATTCAGCACAGACGAAGCCTACGTGGGCTTCGACTCCCAACGCTCCGACGAGACCTATTCGTTCTACGCCCCCGCCGCCGATCCACCTCCCTTCCACGGCGACGGTGGCGAGTTCACCACCGAGTACGAGGAGGTCACCGTCGATCACCCCGTTAACAGTCCCGATACATTCGGGTCGGATCCGAACACCGAGTACGCCGCCCAATCCTCGCCCTTTACTTCTTCCGCGATCCCGATATCCAACGGCAACGGCAAGGCGTACGACATCGGGGCGGACGCCGACGGAATTTTCGCCGACGATGGTCCCGTGCTTCCGCCTCCGAGCGAGATGTATCCGGAGCAAGGGCTTGCGCTTCGCGAGTGGCGGCGGTGAGTCTTGTACTGAATTTGCTTTTTTGTTCATTTTGTTACTTGGATCTGTGGTTTAGTTCTTTAGTGCCCAGCTTTTTGGTTGATTTTGTTGCGTAGATCTGGTGGAGTTTTGATCGCTGCTGTCATTTGACTTAATGCCCAGCTTTTAGTTAGTATCATAGGTTGATATAAAATTTATCTCGATCCGATTGGGATTTGGTTCACGTAATTGACATAGTGTAAATAAGTTCAAGAATAATGGATCATGGAAAGATGAATGATATGTGCAATTATGGTTTAGCTTAAGTTGATGTAAAAATGGTTTCACATCTGGTTTGGGTTTGTAATTGACTAGTTATTTACTGATCGTTCTGCTTTTGTCGGATCTTAGTTGATGTTGCATACGTATACTTGTAAGTGTTACGTATCTTGATCCGACTGTGGGTTTGGTTCATGTGATGGATTTAGTTCATTTTCTTTTGTCAAATTTCTCTTGGTTTTGGGGTTAGAATTATGTAGATCTGTAGTTCGTTTCTTTTTAGATCTGTTGAAGTGTTGATCGTTGCTGTCATTTGACTAGATCGCCTACCTTTTTTGAAGTGTAGATCTGTTGAATCATTGACTCGTTGCTCTGCTTTTGTTTGGGTCTCCCGTTTATGCAGCATTTGTAAATTGTTATATCTCTACGTATCTTAAAGAGTAAATTTTGGGAGATAAACTCATGGTTTGCGCCACCGAGCGTACATTGCAATAATCTGAACGTTCATCTTGTAGGCCTGTAAAATAATGTATCCACGCAAAAAATCAGCTTGATCGTACATTGATAGGTATATCAAAAGTTGAATTTTGGTTCAAAAAATGGACGGTCTGGATTCTGTCAATAGTTTTTAAGTTAAAATGTCCATGACCGTTCCATTTTTAAACCAAAATTCAACTTTTGACATACCTATCGATGTCCGATCAAGCTGATTTTTTGCGTGGATATATTATTTTGCGAGCCCTACGAGATGAACGGTTCAAGTTATTGCAATGATTGCATGGTGGGACCCACAATGGGTGGCGCAAACTCCGTAAATAAGTTTATCTCAAATTTTGGTTCATGTAAATGATATAGTGGAAATAAGATCAATAGTAATGAAATCATGTCACTCATCAATTGGTTTTTTTGGGTATCGAGGTCTGGGTGTTTTGTTTGACCCTTTACAAGATCTAGATCTAATTGGTTTTTTTTTCCATCACACTTTAGAATAATTTTAAACCATACTAACCCTTTCCCAACCCATCAACAACGGCATAAACTTCCTCTCCATAGGAATTGAATCCACATACTCACTGCACCGAAGTGCAGCTGCACAACAGCTGGGCCAAGTACCCCGTTGGTACATCATGGTCCGGAAAATTTTCTTTCTAGGTTTATCTGAATCGTAGGTACTATGCAGTTATTCGAAACTACTACGGTAGACATCTTTAATCTTTTTGCTTTGTGCGGCTAGGTCCACTTTGATCTGGTATAATCGCTGGTCCTTACTATATAGGATGTCAATTTGGCTTTATGAATTTTCCGCTATAGTTATCTTGGAAAGGACCGTTGTTGGTTTTGTTCGTTGCTGGTCATGTGACGGATGCTGCTGATCCAGAAAAGATTGCTTAAAGTCGTTAACTTTTCATAATTTCAGGGTAGTGGTGTTTTGGTACATTGTAGTAATAGTCGTTGAATTGCTTTTCTGGTGGTTCTTGCTTCAAAATGGCGATAGTTGCATTGATATTGAATGTTGAGTCTTTGATTTCTCCTCGCTGGGTTGTGGTTAGCATAAGTGTTCATAAACCAAAGAGATCTCGATCTGCATGATAGTTGAGAGGATGTATCTATTCTTGAGAGTATATGAGGAGATGGGATAAAAGAGGGAAGAAAGTATAGATGAGAGCGTGTTTCGAAATATTGGTAGCAGTCGACTTCATGGTAGCGGTCGCGATGTCGCGGTTTCAGGGTGTAACAGTCGTGGCGCAACGGTAGTGGTAACCGGAGAGGTGATTTTTTTCACAATTTCGCACAATATAAGAAAAATGACCAATGAAGTCCTTTTTTTCAGAATCACATTTGTTGGGGTTTAAATGGAGTTTGTCTATCTTTCTTTATTTTTTCCATACATAATAGTGTACATTTAATGTTTTTTGTTTACTTTAAGCAGTTTTGAAAATCATCTTGTACGAATTAATGTGTCCTAAATTCGTAGAGCCTTTATTTAATGTTATTTAGTATAATTAGTATGTGTTTAAATCTTAACACAAATGATAAGGGCTCATGCTATTATGCTATATTTAAAATGATATTTACTTTTGTAGCAGTATCATAATGAGAGGTTATGATCTCTCAAGACCTCTAGCATGGAGAACCTGCATGATGTATAGAAAATTTACTTAATTGTGCAAACTACTGTGATTTTCGTTTGACTTATAGGGAATTTGGATTTGATATCATTAAAGCTCGTCTTTTGGGGGTAGTTAAACTTCACCCTCGCTTCCTCCAATGTTTTGAAAACCGGACTGGAAAAGGAGCCAGGCGGACGGTTTACTAGTTCAACCGCGGTCGAACCGGAATTGAACTGTGATGTCATAATTACGTCAAATATATTAAATATATATGTAAATAAAAAATATATCCCGGATATTAAAGCAAATTACTTAAATGACGTAACATTTGTAGTTTCATTTAAAGAAAATTAGTTATATTAGGAAATACAGATTATGGACCATTGAAAGTTCTTATTTGTGCCCATATGTGGGAATTTCTTCTTGACAGGAGGTAACGTAGCACACCACTGTGTTTAAGAGTCTTAGTATTGCTGCTTCTGAGTCCCACATTGCTGGGATAGGCCAGGAGGAAGGCTTCCGTGCGCTACTTAACGCACTCGCATCAAATTTCTAAGAAGTCTCAGTCGCCTGGGTCGATTAAACCGCAAACTGCTGTCTGTTTACTCAGTCCGGTGTTCGACAGCGGTTCTTTAACGGTTTCTAGGAACGGTTAAGTGGTTGGTCCGGACCGGACTTGATTCCGGTTGACGGTTCAACTGATTGAACCAGCCAGTCCGGTCCGGTTTTTAAAACATTGGTTTCCTCCCTAATCCCTTTTAATTGCAATTAAGAAGGGATTCAGAAGCTAGTAAGACTAGAGGGATCTGATGTTTTACTCCATATAAGTGTGGCCAAGCCCAGGCTAATTAGACTGACGTAATGGGTAGCACGCCCAATGTAGTTTGCAGTTTGTAAAATTTCAGTGGTAACAAACTTGAGATAGCAACTTTTGTCAAATCGGAGACCACCATGATTTGTACAATTTGAGAATTTAGTCTTTGACTCTTTGTAAATCATGGTGAGAAGCTCATCCATCATCTTACTAAAGCTAGTATTTCCCTGTTTATTGGTGCAGCCTAAATGCGATACGGCTTGAGGAGAAGGAACAGAGAGAGAAGGAGATGCGACTTCAGATTATTGAGGAAGCTGAAGAGTTTAAACGAGCTTTCTATGAGAAAAGACAGCTCAATATCGAGACTAACAAGACTAGCAACAGAGAGAAAGAGAAGGTAGAGAATATATATCTACTGTGATGAATTAAAATTTATCTTTTACACATGATAAAGCCCAACTTCCCAGGGATCTCTCCCAAAATCCCAACACCCCTCCGCATTCTCTCTCCACCCCCCTCCAATGTCCCCATCTCTTAATTTCCAAAAATCAAAAAGAATTTCAATGAAATTAGAATTGGAGGCTCTATACATTAGTATATACTATAGTATTGATGAATAGATAGATACGTGGTTAAATTAATATATGGGTTTTTTTTTTTTCTGGGACAGTTATACTTGTCAAATCAAGAGAAGTTCCATAAAGGTGCTGATAAACAATACTGGAAAGCAATAGCAGATCTCATTCCCCATGAGGTTCCCAATATTGAGAAGAGGAGAGGGAAGAAAGAACAAGAAAAGAAGCCGGGGATTGCAATCATCCAAGGCCCCAAGCCTGGCAAACCCACTGATCTTTCAAGGATGCGCCACATATTGATTAAGCTGAAGCACACACCCCCTCCTCACATGGTCCCACCCCCACCTCCCCCCGCCAAAGATGCCAAAGATGGAAAGGATGCTAAATCCGGAAAAGATGCCAAAAATGGAAAGGATGCCAAAGATGGGAAAATCGCAGCATCAAAACCAGCTGGAGAGGCTCCGGCTGCTCCTGCAAAAGATGCCTCTATCCCCAACGGTGGTGGTGCAGACGCACCTAAAGAAGATTCTACTGTGACCAGTCCGGAGCCTTCTACTACCTGAATTTGATCCGATGACTTGATTACTACACCATACAGTTTTTCCCAAACCGACTTTTAATCAGTTACTTTTTCTATGGTTTTGTGTTGTATTGTGGTTGCCGTTTCACCCTGTACCCTTTTTTTTTTTTTCCGTTGCATTCCTTCGCCCATTGAGAGATGTTAACGTGTATTATGATTTTGGATTGATTATGCCACATTCTTTATAAAGTTACAATTCGGGACTAAAAGATTTTTTGTTGTGTGGAATGTTCTCTCTTGCGAAATTGTAGATCTTAGGCGGAAAGATTGTGGCTCATGTCAGATTAGTATTTGCATGCTGATACCCAGAGTTTGATTTTATGCCAGTTTTGGCTTGAAAGTTTTGGATGTAATTTTAGCTTTCACTCCTAGAAAAGCTAAAGGTGTTGCACATGAGATGGCAGCCTGAGACCAAAGAATTTTTCTACTACTATTTCCTCTGATTTGATTTCGTCAATCCGACTGTGAATTTGGTTCAGCTTTTAGGATTGAAACTCCTGTCTCAAATCAAGATTGGTCACAAATAAGTAGAGGTGGCAATTTTCACCAATCCGGGAACCCAACCCAACTTGCCCACTTCTATAATCCAACCCAACTTGCCCATATTATAATTTGGGTTATATATGGGTTTGAGTTTGTGTTTATTCGTCAAATACTCGTCAAGGTCAAGATCAGTGTGTTTCATGAACAAACAAAAACTTAAAACAATTTTTCCGAATCTCGTTAAATCAAATTAAGTTTAAAAGTTACGACTCGTCTCATTCAATTTTCTATGTATAAAATTTAAGATACTCGAGATTAGTTTATTCAATCCGATACTCAGCACGTTCGGTTATATCAATTATCAATTGCAAAAACAGAAACAGAAATAGGATGGGATTAAAAACAGAAATAGGATCATTCTCAATGAAGAAGAAGCCACTAGGACAATCTCAAAGATCATAGGTGAAGACTTCATGGGCAATGATGAGGAGGTGTTGAGCAAATTCATTGATTTGGAGTAATCATAGGAGGTGGTTCGGCTCAGATTGTTTTTTGGTGGAAGGAAGTTTCGGGATGGTTTTCCTTTTGCTGTCTTGAGGTGTTTTTTGGATCTTTAGGATTGCGTTGTGGGTGTTTTCATCCTTCAGGAGTAAGGGTTTGTTTATTTTCTGTTGGCATCTTGCTAACTCTTTTATTTATCTGGGTTGCGAAGTGGGTTTGCCTAGGGAGCTGTGTTCTCTCTTAGCGTGGTTATCTTGCCCCTTCTCTTCCCTTTTAATCTTTGTATTCTCAGAGATTAATAAAAAAATTTGCCATTCAAAAAAATCAATTACAAAAACAATGAACCCACCCAAACTTATTAAAGTCGATATGTTTTTCACAGAGAGAGAGAGAGTCTGAGTTTCTTTTAAAAAAAAACGATATCAATTTACTTCAATTTGATCTGCACGTCAATTTACCACTATAAAATTGCACACACTATTATGCTGCGTCTTGATAAAGTAGAGAAAGGAGTGAACATATATATTTTTTGTTCATTTTGATTTTCTAATGCCCAATTTTTCTTTATTTTATTTTCATAAAACATAATAAATTCACTTAGAGAAATAAATGGTAAATTAGCTTCGGGTAGGGCTGCAAATGAGCCGAGACGAGCTTTGAGGTGTTCGAGCTTGGCTCGTTTGCTTAACGAGCCCAAAACTCGAGCTCGGCTCGGTAGTAAAAGAGCCGAGCCCTTATCGAGCCGAGCCAGACTAATTTACTTAACGAGCCTCTTAGCTTGGCTCGTTTGCTTAACGAGCCCAAAACTCGAGCTCGGCTCGGTAGTAAACGAGCCGAGCTTTTGCGAGCCGAGCCGAGCTTTCGCGAGTTGAGCTTGGCTCGTTTAGTAAACGAGCCCAAAACTCGAGCTCGAGCTTGGCTCGATTAGTAAACGAACTGAGCCGAGCCGCGAGCTGCTCGCGAACAGCTCGGCTCATTTGCAGCCCTAGCTTCGGGTAATTTGGGAACATGATGGGTGGGTGGTGATGAGGAATTCGGGAATCGAGAAACAGATCATAATAAATAATGAATTCCAATTCCCAATTAGCATTGTTTAGAATAGAGGAAAGACAAAAAAAAACATGTTGGGTTGGGTTAGGTCGGGTTTGACTAGACTCATATTCATCTCTCATATTCAACCCGCATACTATTGGCCCATATTCAACTTATAACCCATATTGAACGACTTAGATCAATTACGTATATATAACCGATTGGGCTGAAATTATACAAAACCACTCAAAGTGGGCCCCGCACAACTATGTAAATGGCCAAATGACTTGCCCCCCACACGACGTCGTTTTGGGAGAGAAGATTGACACTTAAGAAAATTCCCTCCAAAAGTTCATGGAATTAGTCGGCGTGGGCCTAATTGAAATAGATGTGTAAAGTTTGGAGGTTCAATTAACATTTTATGAAGTTTGGAGGCCTTTGAAGCATTGCGGTCAAAGTTTGGAAGCCTTTTTGAAGTTATTCCTGTAAAAAATTAGCTAATTTTAACATCTGTAAGACCTCGATCGATTATTTGCCCAATTTCCTATTAGTAAATTGGGCGTAGAATTGATCGAGTTCTTACCGATGTTAAGATGAGCTAATTTTTTTCAGTGGCTTTTAAAATTTTATTTTAAAAATATTGAGCGACTCCGATCATTTACGGGGAACCCGCAAAATGGATCCCACTGAAACAGTATACATTTGGTGTACACTAAAATATTATACCCATAGATTTATTGATTTCTAAAATACCCTTACCAAAACGCTACCCGGAAAAAAAACCAAGGGAAAAAAAAGAGAAAAAAACAGCAGCCAAACTTTTTAGGGTGAGTTTCCGATTTTATCAAAGATAAAGATTTGATTTAATCAAATGCATAGCCTCATTTTTTATAAAATTGTTTTGGGAAACTAGCCTTAGTTACCCTCCCTTTCATCTCGTACGTCGTCTTCCTCTTCTCCTCCTGGGTTTAGGGTTTAGGGCTCCGAAGTCCAAAACCAGCGACCACTCCTCCTCTCCTCCGTTCTCTCGTCCGACTGCCACAGCCGCCGCCATCATCAACACTGTGAGCACTGCTCATTCCGTCCGACTCAGATCTGCTACTCTAAGGTGAGTATTCGAACCCTGATACATCTACTACTACTACTAGTTTAAAAAAGGTGAAGCAACAAAAGTGTTTCCCACACTTTCCCCTACCAAAAATACCCATCCCCAACACTACAAATAACTAACCCAACCCTATTCCCAAAAAAAAACGCTACTTGCTGCTGCCTTATCAGATCACAGCTCCCGCCGTATGGTCTGTATCGACACCCACACCAAAAAACCACCGTTTGGTGACTTTGGTCTGTATCGACACCCACATCAACGAATGAACCAACAGCAACACCATCGCCCCACTCTTTCAAAACGAAACCGTTATTATTCCGACCCCAACGTCTCCAGATCAGTTCTATTGTCAAACCCTGTTGCGCCAGGCAGAATTCCTTGGTGTACCGTTGCCCACCGCTGAGCATCTCCTCTTGCCCCTTCCACCTTCCACACGGTAAGAGATTCCCTATTTTCCTAAATGTACAAACGTAATGCAGAGTTCCGAAACGCCTTGGATTTTGCCAGCAAATATTTAGTGCACGTAATGTGTTTGATGTATTGCTCCAATTGGAACCAACCAATCTAAATCCCCAAAAAAGGGAGAGATTTTCCATTTTTCTTGAACTGGAATTGGAATCAAAGTCGAGATTTGAATAGGGAGTGGATATCGCCCTTAAATGAGTTCTACACGTTGACAGACGCTGCTATTTTACTACATTCTCTATCTTTGGACCAGGATTACGAACTTAGAATTGCCTCCGAAAATCTTTACCAAGCCACGTGAAATCAACTTAATGCACTGGTTGTGTTTTAAAAGACTCGCAATAAGGGGTTCATCTTAGTAGTAAGCCCGATGACCCAATGCGTTGATACGGAGTGAATCCAAGTTTCTACCTGTACGTTTTACGTGAGGCTGTGGTTTCACCGAACCTTTATTGGTAGCTATTTCCTAAATTTTCTTTTGTAGCATGTTAATGAGGTAGAATATGAACGCAATTTGCGTTAGTTGCTTTGGACATGATTGAAGGAATGGCAGAATAGACATTACAACAAGGACTTAAGAATTTATTAGTAGTAGAAGTGGAAGTGGAGGTGCTGGAAGAGTATAAAGAAGTGTATCAGGAAACTTAGGTATCGTTTCCCCATTGGAGGAAGGGTTGTAAAAGTGAAAAACTAATTGATATTCACATAGTTTGATGCAAGTGGTGGAATGAATAGTTTGAGTTTGTGGAACCATGATCAGGATGCTTCTATCTTATTAGGAGTAGTATAGCTGATTTGTAGAGACATTTCGCATAACATAAGGAACTGCGCATTCAACTTTTCTGAAAATTGGAGAGGTGGAAAAGTGCCTGCCATCCACAACTCAATTGGCAAAAGCCTCTCTTTCACGAGAGAAAAATTATTAATCGAAACTAAGAGGAGAATCCCATTGATAGTTGGACAAAATCTAAGGGGTCTGAGTTTGGATAGAGCCTTATGTTGATCTTCCATTGTCTTTCGGAAACCACAGTCAAGAGGCCACAATAACTGAAAGTAGGGAGTATTTTTAGATTGCCCATCCAATTATAGGACCATGTTACTTGGTTAAGAGTTAACTCAAAAGATGAAAAAGTTGATGATTGAGATCAATTGGAATGAGGTGGCCCATTTAAATCGCAAGGTCTCACAGGTGGATGGAGTAACAGATGAATCATCAGATTACCTGGTTTTTTTATATTAGACTTGCATATTTCAAAATGGCATCAAAAGATGAATAGTTAATTAATGGAGATAGAGGAAGGGCTATCTAGAGTTCTCAGCACAGTGGGAGAGAATAATTCAAATGGAGGGGGATAAGAGGGAAACGTTTGAGTTTGAATTATTGAACCTTTATTGATAGTTGTTTGAACCAAAATTGATAGCTATTTCCGTATTACAATTTTTATTACTTCGTTGCCTCTAGAATATTCTCACAGGTGGATGGAGTAACGGATGAATCATCAAATTACCTGGTTTTTTTATATTAGACTTGCATATTTCAAAATGGCGTCAGAAGATGAATTGTTAATGGAGATAGAGGAAGGGCTATCTAGAGTTCTCAGCACACTAGGAGAGAATAATTCAAATGGAGGGGGATAAGAGGGAAACGTTTGAATTACTGAACCTTTATTGATAGTTGTTTGAACCAAAATTGATAGCTATTTCCATATTACAATCCTCTAGAATATATCTTATAAATATGTCTTATAAATATACCGCAAAGGGAGTGTCATTTTCTTCAGTTCTATTTTCTTTCCCCTTGAAGATTGTGTTCAGTCGAATCACTCCTCAAGTGACCTCATCACATTCCATGTCTTCATGATCTTAGTGTGCTCATCTTCTCAAAGTTCAAGGTTGGAGTTCAAATAGCATTCCTATCATGACCTCTACAGTTGCAAAAAATGAAGTCGAACATACCTGTGTTGCTAGCCCTTAGGGGAGGGAGAACTACAAGAACCACATAACCAATTGCACACTATGTGCACTGCAACTTTCTCCTAAACTTCATCCATCCAGTCATTTGCTGTTGATTATAGTGTTCAACACATACTTACATTTTAGATACTATGATATATTGGAGTTATATATGCATGTTAATTTATGAAGAAGTAATCATGAGGTGTCTTTCTTCTTAGCATAAAGACCTTAGACATCCAGTACCACTATTGTTGGAATTTGAATAGCAGTACATCTGCACATTTGAATGACACAATTTTGGGAGACGGGTAAAGGGAAGAAAACATGAATCCAAACCAATGAGCGCTCTTGATAATTTTAAGACGGTCGGTGCTAAGCTAGGTAGCACCAACACAGATACACACGATATGAATCGGACACAACACCAACAAGCACATACATGTAAAAAAAAAAAATGAAGACACCACATGATTGGGACACATTTTGCAAGTTTTTTTCCTTTAATTTATTATACAAATGGAACTTCTAAAAAAATTGGCTCTAACTATTATTATAAAACCCTTTATATACCATAAATCATATTTATCCTTGGATCATTCATTAAAGTATTCCAACAACTACTTTTACATCAATAGAAGATCATTTGTCACACAAGACAAGAAAAACTTACCTAAGACTTGACACCCACAATGTGTCTTGAGTGTTCATAGAGTGTCTGGAACAATTTTTCTAAAGTGTTTCCATAGTGTCCAAATGAAAACCGTTGAGAAAAGACACTTGGCACGTGTCCGGTGTCAGACTCTTAGCCTTCTACATAGACACCAAGTAAATGCAAATTGTAGAGAAACTCATTGCTTAAATTCTCTCTCTCCCTCTCACACACACGTGCACATTCATTACGTATCAGAAGCATTATCGCGGCCGAAAGGAGACTTTATAGGTATTAGTCATTGTTTCCTCTTGTGAAGTTGTGAAAATGATTTGTGGATGAAACATTTCTTGTGAATTATGGTGAAATGGGAGACATATTTCTCCGTAATTTCCACTGCCCTTAGATAAACGGAATTTTTGAATTTTGTTATTCCCTTCCCTGGGCTATGACAGTAGATTGAGGAAGCGTTTTCTAATTGCTAAGGTATTTATGACAAAGATGATTGCCAGAGCTCAACATGCATGAGATAGACTCAACATTGGTACAGTGTATTGTACATCACAACTTCATTTCCATTTTATCTGTTGAGAGACAATGCTATGAAGGCAAACATTTTGCTGGGATGACTTCTTAGTTTCAAGTGCAGGAATTAATGGGAGTGTCTGGGATGGGTGGAAGTTGGACTATGTAAATTTTCCCAATAGATCTTTTTATTGCTCCACTGTAATTAGTATTTACAAGCGGCACCTCGTGCAACAGTGAACATTGGAAAACAAAGAGAATGAAGATTAAGGTGAAGCACTAGGAGTAGATGAGGTGGATTTTACTTTTTTCTTTTTGTTAGAGTTCGATTACTTTGTGGTGTAAGGTTCGGGCCAAAACTTTACATAAAAGGTTTTATACTCATTGTTATAAGAGTGGAGTTGAACTTAGAGATTGTTTAAAAAGGAATAACCACAGAATCTGTTACTAAAGGGTGCATCTAAATCTCCATATCAATATTCAATTTTGTAAGACAAACCTCTAACATTAGAACGTTTCTGTCAATCTTATGCTATCCAATTCAAGTATAACTTATAGAGAATTATAAATAAACATGAATGTTGTAATACGTGAGCTATGTTTCATCATATATATTACTTGCTTATTGTGCGCAACAAACTTATTTCATCAAATTTCAAATAAATATTTCCACGTGCAACGCACGTGACATCAAACTAGTTAACCTAAAAAACGTCAAAATGTAGGAAACCATATAAATGGTTGTTAGATGATAAAAACGCAGGCACCCCCGTGCTGCTTTCAGATATGAGAAGCTTGTTGGTTGGGTTTTTATCAAACTTAAAATATCCATGACATGGGCATATGTTTTTCATGTGTGAATGTACAGTGCATACATTATGCGTATCTGCATACGAAACTGGAATTTGGGTAATTCTTTTCACTTTGGTAATTTTTGGGAAATTTGGCTTGTCAAGGGCTGGTGGTTCTTTAACACTCATGCACCTAGATTCTTCTGCGTCTCTTTTTGCTTTGACTTAGAGGTATCTTTTTTTATCAAATTTCTAAGACTTCCCACATTCGAAAGGATATAACTATTCACACTCACCTTATCCGTTGTAAAATACTGCGCATAATCATATAGAGTAATCATGTAGGGTAGGAGATAGGCCTACGTGGCTACCATGCGTTGAAGTGTTGCACTGAACAAAACAAAGAAGCATATGAAAAAAAATCTGCAAACATTTAGGAAAGGAAAACATGAGCTGCTACCTGAAACTCAAGTTTTAACAATTGAACACGTCACAAATTCAAATTCTAAAAGATGAACTGTTTACTACGATTGGGATATGAATAATTGATTTAAATCTACACATCCTACGTTTGCCCGTATTTGGATTTTAAAACTTGAAGTAATTGTTTTAGTTCATATTTTAACTTCTGAATATATAAAACAAATTCGGGACAAAATATTAAGGGGACAAAATAGTCTTTATACACGAGTATTTTTGTCCTAAAATTGGTTTAGTTTCAATGGGTTTGATTGATCCAAACTGCGGCTGCTAATAGAATTACCCGAAATTTTAACTGCGGCCACAAGTAGTTTGTTTGAAGCTCTTTCTCCTCCCTCCTTGATTTTCACTCTTAACCATTGTTGTTAAAATCGTACGATACACGATACGTATCCCATCGCGTATCCTTTTTGAGAAATCCTACGATATGATGGCGTATCTTACGATATATATATGCGTATCCTACGATTACTTAATGGAAGAAATTTAAACATTATTGGAAGAAGTGGAACCTCAAACGCATTAATCTAAATTGTTTGAGCAACATTCAAATCATTTGAAGGATATCCAACATCATTGTAAAGCGAAAATCATACTTCGATCGTTCTTTGGGATAATATTGTTAGGGATTTTATTTTTTGTCCTTGACTAAGGTAGCGGAAAACCTCAATTTGATAAATCCTAGTTGAGAGACTTGAAATTTTGCAACTTTAAAACTTAGTTTGTTGGTGTTATTAGACATAAATACTTGTTAATTGTATATTGATTATGGTTAACGTATCTTACGATACACGATACGTATCCCGATACGATTTATAAAACAAAAAAAATGATACACAATACGTATCCCGATTTCAAAACATTGTTCATAACCTGCTTCATCTCCTCCTCCCTCAAATCTCTAGTAGAGTAGTTTGTTAAACCCTAGAAACATGGGTAATTTTTGTGTGTAAACAATTGGAATTTTTTGAATGTTGGTTTTTTGTATGCTATGCTTATGATGAGTTTCTATAAATTTGGTGGGTTTTTTTAGTGAGGAAAGATGAATGATTTCTTCTGTTTTAAAAAGGTTTGGCGACTGTAGAGGCCTAATAAGTGGTAATGATGTATTGGGTTGTGGATTGAACTTTTGATTCATCTCTTTGGTTTGGGGTGTACTGTTTGATTCTCCTCCTCCCTCAAATTTCTGGTGATGTAGTTTGTTGAACCCTAGCAATATGTTTGGTTTGGAGTGTACTGTTTGATTCTCCTCCACCCTCAAATTTCTGGAGATGTAGTTTGTTAAACCCTAGCAATGTGTAAATTTCCTGCGTAAACAATTGGGTTCTAATCTTTGAATGTCGAGTTTTTGTATGCTATGTTTATAATGAGTTTTTAGAGGATTTGGTGGGGTCTCCCAGAAAACTCTCTCTCTCTCTCTCTCTCTCTCTCTCTCTCACACACACACACACACACACAAACGTGACTGAAGGCTAGTTCTAATACTAGTGCAGCTTGTGCTCTTTGATTCAATTCCTATATCCCTTTTGTCTAATGAAAAATGCTGGGAAAGAAACAAAATGAAAAAATCTGAGTGCTTTCTCTTCCTTTGGACAGATGGCATTTCGAGGAGGACGAGGGCGTGGCCGTGGCCGTGGCAGTGGTTTTAGTTATGTTACTAAGCCAGTGGTGTTCGAACCCTATCCGGTATAAACAGACTCTCTCGGTTCCCTTCCCCCCCTCCATTTCCTCCTTGATATTTTATCACTCTCCATGCCTCACTAAATTTATCACCTAATTATATGCACCATTGAACCTATATATTTAGATGAGGTTAAAAGATCGATGTATTGTTACTATTATAGCATGAGAATGTGAGCGTGTACTAGTGAGCTGTGATTGTTTTGAATGTCATAAAGCTAGTGAGAATGTGATTCGAAACCTAGAATCTGGGGATAAAAGTAATTGCAGTCACCACGTGCCCTACTTTCTAACCCAATTCACTTTGTGGAGTGTTATATTCATTGTTACTACGACGCATACTTTAGGGCGGGCATTTTATGTCAAAAACTTGTGGACAATCGGCGGTTTCCTGGGCTTGTCCCCACGCCCGAGCATGAGAAAAAGGTACGGTTTTGGGTTTTGTGTGGCTAAGAGTGTACTCTTGAAGGAGATGAAGTAGTTTTCATCTTAGGCAATTTGTGCCTTGGCCTCCACTCATGTGAAGTTAAGTAGGTAACCACCTCGTGTGATGAAAGTGGAAATTCTCTAGGTTAAGATCCCATTTAGTTACGTGAGGTTCACGTATTGTCATCACTCACTTGCCAAAGGCACCTCTGAGTTGACTCTAGCTTAATTCATCCAGTCTTTTCATGTGACAGTTATCCTCCCTTTAGTGGTCCGGGCCACCCAGGTGGGGTGGGCCGTAATTCAGCCTTACCCAAGACCACATACTTGGGATCCTCCATGGGGCGAACGCTGTTATCTTAAACCTCAGTGATATTTGCTGTTTGCTGACCACCCCCCCACTCTTGAGTAGGACAGTGGTATTCAACCTAGTTGAGCCCACCTGTACCCCATCGCCTGGATTGTCCAGGCTGTGATTTTGCAAACTAGCCCGTACCACCAGGGTCAGTGGCGAACTTAAAGACGGAACTTAGTCTAGCCTTTTGGTCAATTAGGTGTAATTGTGAATTTAGCCCACTTCAATGGTATGGTGCTTATGTTTTTTTGTGTGAACTATAAGATTTTACGAGTTTTGTTTGTTGGAAATTATGGCAAATACCTGACTGGCTGACTCTTATATCACATTTTTTTACAATGAAAATGGTATAGTAAAAAGAGCATCAAGGAGATGCATCCGATGTACAAAGACTATAAGATGGAGGCTAGAGAGAAATAAGCAAGAGAAGCTCACTGATGTAGGAAATCTAGTTATCGCATTGAAGCAGGACAACTAACAAACATAAATAAATAAAGATAAAACCTAGGCATCCCTGTGCATAAAAGGAAGTAATGATATCATTCAAACTCATATAATTGATAAACTGCCTGAATGGAAATAGTAGAGTCCTTTAAATAGGTTCTTGAAAAGATAACAAAGGATAAACATGACCTAGACTCCTAAACAGGACTAAAATAACAACTAAAACAATTAAATAAAATCACATCTAAATAGATAATGATAGCATAAATTAATATCCTTCCGGATCATATACGAATAGCTTGTGGGGCCCATGGACTGCTTCTTCCAGTTCCCTATCCCGCATATCATAGGAAAAAGTAAAGTGATGTAGTGCAGTGGGGTTCTCTCTTATACCAACTCCGAAAAGAAAGGAATTTCTGTAGTAGTGGAACAGGGGAAAAGGCCCATGTAACTCCCTTTCACCCCCAAACACCACAACGTAGTTGGTTTAAGGAAGATTGAGTGTCTAGTTGGCTACTTAGGATGAGATTTCTTTAACCAATCAAAGGAGTTGTTGGTTTGTTGTTCGTGTTGATATGTATGTATGTATGTACTTTGTACCTTCGAATATAGTTATTTAAAATTGCTTCTTTGGGCAATTGCAGGCTAAATTTGCAAAAGACCTCCCTGATGCTGGAGGTGTGAAAGAAGAAATTGCCTTATACCTTTGGAGTGTTAAATTGCAACGTTTTTGGAATTCCTCTGCTTATTATCTCAAGGATGGCGGCCTAGAAGCTGATCAAAAAAGGAAAAAGAAAAAGGATGGTGGCCCCGAAGCTGATCAAAAAAAGAAAAAGAAAAAGGGTGGTGTCCCTGAAAGTAAGCATTCCGTATTTTTAAAATTTCTCACACATCACTCATTTAAGTAGAAAACATCAACACAGACAGAAACAGGAAAAGTAGTTCGCTTTAGGAATGAGATACTTTTCTTGATAGGTTGGAATTGCAGGTTGTTACTTATATTTTGGTTGTTTGGCGATAATTGTGGGACATATTTGGGTATTTGGTTGTCGATAAAAGTCAATCTCGAGCATTATGGCCTCCTGCTCAAAAGAAATTTGTGAAAGTTGGTGGAAAAATTTGAGACCTTGATTGGCAAATGTAATGGTATTCATAGAATGGGAAACAAAATCCCAAATTCAGATGCTAGTAAAATGGTACCAGCTTTATAAAGCTGTGTTAAACACTTTTTATTGTGACTGTGGTTAGTGAGTGAAGATGATAAACAAAACCTCAAATGCAAAACTTGTATTTGGGTGTTTCGTAAGTTGACATTGCATAACCCCTGCACAATGAAAGGAGTTTCACCACCTCACCTACAATAAAAATTCAAAAGTCTAGAAATTTACAAAAGGTGAAGTTCATCTGCTTTTCTCTTTTTTGTGTGGAAGCTACTGATAATGATTAGCAGTTTGCTTCCTCTATCCTAGATGCATATCATTAAAGAGGCAAGTTAGTTAGTTTTCACGCCACTATTCCACTCCTTAAGAATTTCTATTTATTTGGCTGTCGTGATTTTGTCTATCAATTTTTACATGGTCACCATTCTCACAAATTTGATACCAGCGGCCGGCCATAAGTAGTCTTAAGACTCTCGACTCTCTATGTACAAAGAGTACATGAGGAAAAGTGTGCCTGTTGCTTTTGTGGGGGAAATCTGTGCCATGTTACAAAAGGCAATATGCTCGTTTCTTTCAATAGATTTTTCTTGTCCTCTTCTTTTCTTTTTCCTTCGTAATTTTCGTAATAATTGATGTCTTTATAGGAATCTATGTAGATTAACGTCATTCCACATTTGCTTAAATGGCCTTTTTTTATTTTATGGAGAAACTTGGGGATGGAGAAGGTATATTAATGTTGCTTAGGTATATGGGGTGGGTGCATATATGTGTTACGCGGTCTTGGGTAAAACTCAACCCCAAAAGCTAGCTCATGCCCTCACGCTTATATATTGCATATTACTTTGGTACCCAGGCGATGTGGGACTTCGCTTCACACCCTCCCTCACGCGCAGCGTTCTCACTCGGCAGCACCTGCCGTGTGCATGCCAGAGACACGCACCCTACCCATCTCTGGTCCCAGCTTTGATACCATGTTACGCGGTCTTGGGTAGAACCCAAAAAGCTAGCTCATGAAGTGAGGGGCTTATGTAGTTCATATTACTTTGGTACCCAGGCAATGTGGGACTTCGCTTCACAATATGGCTAAACATTGTTTCCTTTTTTACCGTGCGATTCATCTCTTCTACTTCTAGGAAAAAAGAAATCAAGAAGGCAAGGATAACCTTCATACAGGTTTTTTAGTTGCTAATCAAGACTATAGAGCTTTATGTGACACTAGTCAATAATTTATTGAGTCGTGTCTGAAGTTCAAGCTTTTTTATTTTGCTTTTTAGTAGTGTAATTTGATACCATTTCACATGCATGGTCTCAAATTTACAGTAATGGAGAAATGATACATATCATGCATGATGCTACCGGTGATGTAGTAGCTATTAAGGGTATTAGTGTCTTTCGTGTAAGGGGTAGTATAAATAGTGTAAGGGTCTTTCATTTTTGCTAGTTTTTATTATTTTAAGAATATATTATCTATAGCTTTGCTCTTTGTATCCCATTTTGGGAGTTTCTCTCTCTAAATATCTTAATGGAATATTCCGATTGCACCAACCAGTTATTACTAATACCCTTTGTTGGTAATTGTGTGTCCACGTGAGGTTGCGCCCAACTCGATTTCGATTGATCCTAGGACTCCCTTACTTGTTGTTATGCTCCCACTCAACCGAGCCCTTGCTGTTCAGTTATTTCCACTACTTGATATGTAATAGAAGTTGTATAGGAGAATTGGCAAGTGGCACATGTTAGACTTGCTTTGCCATTTTCCTTTCCATTTCACAATAGCCTCTTTCTTACGATGTCAAAAAGGAATTCCAACTCATTTGGTAAGGCCTTTTACTTCATCCAATTATTGTTGCATTTGTAAGTTCTATTAGTTTATCCAATTATTGTTGCAAATGTTTGAGTTAACTGTTGATGCCTCTCTTTTGCATTGTGTAGATTTTGTGTTATATTCTGTTTTTGAATTTACTGCTTGAACCTCTATCTTGCATCGGTTCAGTATTACAGCCAAGATGGTATTAAAAGGCTTAGCTCGTAATTCCATTTGATTTCAGTATTAAGATCTTACTTACTTTGTGATTGCATAGTCGCAGAAGAAAAAATCGTGGTCGAAGAAGAAAAAAGCGTAGAGTTAGAGATGTTCTTTGCCATGGGCATGAAAAGGACTGAACAGAAGGTTGAACTTGCAGACTTCATCAAGTCTAGTGTTGACTATGTTCCTGCGGAACTAGCTGGTAACACCGTATCTTTAGAACAGTGAACTTTTAAGAATCAGACATAGCATTTAAGATCAGGTGCTGTCTCATCTCTTTTAACGCTGCCGGATATTGTTTTGTGATGCACTGATTTTCAGATAGGAAATCAGAGCAGGTCCGCCGAAGGAAAGTGCGTTGGAATCAAGAGTCAGGTTTGACAGAACACATTGCTTTCTACAGTTCCTTTGTAACATCTGTTTCGTGTTCTTCGTGATTATGGTTGCTAGTAGTTTTATTGGGGTCAAGCCTGCCTTATGCCCAAGAAAATGTTTTGTCATCTCCAAGGGTGGAGATTTGACACTTTGAAAGCCGCCCTGTTTGGTTTCTGAAATGTGAAAGTTGAAACTCTTTTTATGAGTAGTCAAGTGCAAGCAACATATTATGATGTCGTTTCCTTCTAGTCATTGTGATTTATGTGGTGGCGTTTGCTATATCTGTACCAATGCCAAGCTTATCTCATCTTTCCCTTGGATTTTAGAACATGACTTGGTAGATCTGTGTAGTTACGTGTATTTTTTTTTTTTTACCTTTTACAAGCAAGCCATGTCACCCTAGAAGAACACGTGAATAGGGTATGAAACTAAGGTAATCAAGAACGTTATACTGCTCTTCAACAAAGGTGTCTGTAGAATGTTTTGCCAGGGAAGTTAAATGCCTGGACTTCCCAGGCTCTCTGAGGCTATATGTCATTTCATTTGATTTCTTCCGATGGCATATTGATGGTAAAAGGACCTCTTCAAACTTACGTATTAAAATATATTCTCTCTATATGGGTGAAGGTTACTGATCCTCTGCATCTCCTGATAATCTTTTTAGTCTTTCAATGTTGTCGACGTTAATGGTACTAATTATTTGTCAAACTGATTAAGATGCTTGTGTGACAGACCTTCAGAAATTTGATATATTTGAGAAGCAAGAACAAAAGTCTCAGGTAAAATGATATCTAGCAGCATTACTCTTCTGCCATTTTAAGATCTCATTAAGCAGCAAATTTCATGGAATTACTTTATGCTCTTGCTATTTAGTAAACCTCTTTTTTTGTGGGTTGGTTATTGATTTTTGCCTTGATTTTCCTAAATCCAAACAATGTTCTTTCCTTGTTATATCAAAATGCTTAGGGCCAAGATGAGAATGCTGTAAAGGGAAAAAAGGAGGAAGAAAATGAGGAAGAAGATGACGAAAGAATTGAAGATGAGGAAGAAGAGATCAGCGACGGTGATTATTATCAGGTTCTTTTCCATATCCTAAATCACGTTTTTCTTTTTCCGGTATTTATCCGTTTCTTTGAAGAGAAAATCTAGTTTGGGCCTTCAACCATTTCTTAAGGGCAAGTTGGTAAAATACCACTTTTGTTCATTATCCACCCAATCATATCCACTACAAAACAAACCCCCCC
>JAXBDA010001200.1:0-59660 GCA_036023075.1 Gaultheria prostrata
GAAATTATGACCCGCGAATTCATTTAAGTGACTTTCCTTTTTCAGCCGTTGGATCTAATCCAACAGCCACAAACAGAAGCCTGGATTTTTTGCGCATTTTGGCATTAAAACGACGTCGTTTTAATGGTGCACAACAGGTGCTATGCGGGAGCTGCACAGCAGCATCCCCGCGTCCTCTTGGGTTTGGGTTTCATATTTGGGTTTAGGATTTTGAGTAGAGAGAGAAATAAAAAGAATAATTGAAAATTAGATGTAATGATTAGATAGAGAAATGAGAATAATGTTTAAAAATAGATGTAATGATGAGAAAGAATCTACTAAGATAAGATAGAGTCTCCAAACATGACTATTTAAATTTTCAAAGTAATTACCCCCAAAAAGGAAATTGATCTAAGTATCTTCTTTTCTTTTTAGTACATTTTTATAGTTTTTATTGCCTATCTTTTCAGCTGCTTCCAGAATATGGACCGAGGTACACCTAGGAAAAAGAGGGGATGGTCGATGGAATAATACTATAGGCACATACACCAGCCACACCCGCTTACGTAGTGGCCCACAAGGGATGGGATGGGTGGGCCCCGCCACTTAACTCCAAAAAAAAAATAACAACATTAATTTGTCTCTCTCCTCCCCTCATCTCTCTCCCCCCTAAAACCCACCTTCCTCCCCCGCCTCTTCCATCACCACCACCACCGGACAGTACCATTGTCGACGAGCCTCGCTCTCCCCTTCCCCTCTTTCCCTTACCTCTTGTTCACTCAAATTATGACCGAAACCCAATTTTTTTTTGAAATTATGCAAGATCAGTCTGTTTAGCCCAGATTTGTGGGTTTTTCCTTAGATAATTCCAAAAAAAATTGGGTTTGAGTTGTAATTTTATACTTTTCGGATTCCTCTCATCGAGATGAATGAATAATCCACAAAAGTTGGATATAAAACTAAAAATGGAATTTTTTTTTGAATAAAAACAAAAATAGTATTTTTTGGGAAACAACTTAACTAGCAAAAACTAAGTACATTTAGTCACCTTGGCTTAAAATGAGAAACCACTCCCAAGTTGTTATTTTTCCTTCGGAAGATGTAGCATTATGAATAAGGGTATGATGCATCGTTCTAAACATAAAATAAATTGTCGGACCAGTTATAAAACAAAAATATACTGTATTTATTAAAGTTTGTCACTGGATCTCCGCTCCTAAATTTATTGAAGTTTGGAAGAGGGACTTCTTTCATTTTGAAAAAGTTGATAATAAATGTTGGGTGACAGAGAAGATGGATTTGGGGTTGCTGCTGTGCAGCCCCATGCACAGCAGGTGCTGTGCGCCATTCGAGCCGTCCGTTATCGAGCCGGGGGTTTACTTGTGAGATTGCATTGCTTTAGTGTGCGGACAAAAGATACTACTCCTATATTTCCGATTTACCTAAAAAAAAAAAAAAGAGGGATACTACTCCGGCTCCCATGCTAAACAAACATATCCTCCTGTTCTTGGGATGCCAAAAGGTGGCTACCATTTAATGCAACGTCAATTTGATGTTTGATTTTTGAGTAATTATTTTAGTAGTATTTTTAATCCAATAATGCAGTCTGTACAAATCGAGCACCATTACATACCCAAAAAAAATACGCATAATTGACCCAAAATTCAATAAATAATGGTTTAGATTCACCTGGAGTGAATCTGGGCCACAGATTCTCAATGTCTGGGAAAAGTCTGTGTATGTTTTCTGGATACTTAGACATTCTGGTACAAATCTGTAGCCAATCATCATCAAATTCCATCTGATTTTCTGGTACAGTACTTTACTACTAAAATGCCCGAACTTGTGCTTTTGACATAAGTTAAATGATACTATGACTTGAAAAAATTGAAAATTTTAACTTCCGAAAGTTCTAACTTAATTCTTTTTTGCAATATTAACTTTCGAATATTAATATTATTATTGAGAGCTTGCGATTACAACTAAAAATTGAATAAGTAGTCGATGATTATAGGGCACCGCTACGTACTACTCTTTAACTCTCCACAATCAAATGAATATGAATTCTATAATTTCCAACAAAAATGTCGAGTTGGGAATTTGGGTGTCAGATCACTTTAATTTCCACCAACTCTTCGAAGATCTAAGATCTTAAATTCGAAACCCTTTTGGTGGTATCAGCTCTTTTAAGGCCAGTTTTCCGGAGATTTGCTCGGGCTATGAATGAGTCCACGCTAATGAACAGTGGAAGTAATCCGCCAAGATTAGTCACTTTACTTGCAAGTTTGACCAGATATTTAATTATTAAAAAATAAAAAATAAAAAAATCTCAAGACCCGCGTGAGAATCAATGAAGACTGTGTGTGATTATATATAAAAGAGATAGTATTATAGAAGTGCCAAGGTATTCAATGAATTTTTCAAAATATGTGAAGAATATGTCGGCCGGCATATATGATGCGATATATGCAGATGCTCTGCATTGAGTAGAGTATAGTAACACGGCCCACGCATGATTGCTTTGCATTAAATCGATAGACAAATAAGTAGATAGCAGGGCTTTGAATTTTGGAGCGTGAAGATTTTGATAGAGATGGTTACAATGACTAGTGTTAGAATCATGCATACACAAATTTACCAACTCTGTTGTCTGCTTAATTGTGTGTATGAATTTGTGCGTGCATGGTTTAAAAATTTTCCATTACTATTGTCGATGGGAAGGGAGTGTCAAAGAGGGCACCTATGTGAAAAACAATTTTAACGTGCACCCAATAGACTTCGATTCAAGAAACGGAGAGAATATTATTTTTTTTTCCCTTGTGCTACGGAAGTTTAATACAGTATAAAGCAAAGAGGTTAAAAGTATCATTGCAGGCATATGGTAGTCTTAAATAAAAAAATAAAAAAATTACTCTCTAATACGACCAATTCCCAGTTTGCCTTCAAGCACAAAATGACATACAATTGGGGTGATTCTTCCGTCACCATCAAGTCCTCCGGTTGTTCTGCATTCTCCCAGACGAGCAATATGGTCTGCACTTTGGTTAGCCTCCCTATAGATATGTCCAAGAATAGAGTCTGTTCGGGTCAATAAAGTCTTTGCATCCATTGCTAACTCCAATAGGGGGTGCCCACTAGTAGAGCGTTCCATGATCATCTCAATGGCAATTGTGGAGTCAGTCTCAATCATCATATTGAAAAGTCATTTTAAAAGGAAAATAGTAAGATCACAGTAAATACTCCACATCTCTATCTCCAAACTGGTGTTATAGTTGAGTTTTTCGTAGAAACCCAACAACCACATTCCTCTATGATCTCTGAAGAGTCCATGAAATCTTGCTTTCCCATTACTCTCGTACAATCAACCATGCATCTGTATTGAGTTTAACCCAACTGCACACGGAGGAATCTAAGAATTAGGCCATTATGAGAATAGCCATTGTGCAAACTGCAAAGTGGATTTGAATGCTTGGGTAATTTCAGAGCAATGAATTCAATGATGTTGCTAAAGCTATGGTCCAAGACAACATCAATATTATCAATTTTTTTTTTCTCTCTCTTTTCAAATTTGCCAAATAATGAAAACAAAAAGAGTTTTCGTGGACAAATTTGGGTAAGGGATGGAGATGCTCTAATCAGAGCCGGCTTTGGACATACGCCAATGATGCGGTCGCATCTGGCCCCCAAATTTTGATTAATTTTGTGGGCCCTTAGATATTTTATACATTTATGTATAAGTATATTAATATTCAATGAAGGATATTTTACCCAAAGAAACGAGAAAACCAATGGAAGTGCTCAATTATTTGAAGCTAATGGGTGATTGTTTTTCCATGCGTGAATTGCTTATAGAATATTGTTGACTATGCCAGTCACTATTGCCTCCGGAGAAAGAAGCTTTTCAAAGTTAAAGTTGATCAAATCTTACTTTCGGTCAACTATGTCGCAAGAAATGCTAATTAAATGGATTAGCTATGTTTGATGACTGTAGCACCATTTTTGACACGTGTAGCCATGCACAGGGTAAGGGAGCTAGGCATCTCTCCCCAGTTTTTCCGTCTTCCAAGATGGAGTGGCTTTCCCTGTTTATTAGTATTACCCTTGTGTTTTACGTCAACTTGCTTTACGTGGATCTAAATATTGGAAGGAATTAGTCAACAGTAATGGAGTGCTGTATTTAATTAGAGAATAGATTACCAAAGTATTAATATAATAGTAGTAGTAATTTACAGGTATGAGTGGAAGTAGTGAGGTAGTTATGTTTTGCACTACTAATATTTTGTGGGATGGGTCTATAAATTAATACTGCTGTGCTGCGCTGCTGTTCCAGTTGTTTAATTTCTCAGTGACTGACTAAAACTAGCCAGCTGGAAACTTTTTTTTCTCTCTTGTATTACAGCAGCAGCACGTACATAACATCTGTCTGTCTGTCGGCCGGTGTAGCTAGCTACTGTAGTTGTCTTCTGAAGGGAAATGGCGGGGAAAGTACTTGGAAATAATAATAATAATACTAGTAGTAGTTGTCGGTTGAAGAGGGTGTGTGTCTTCTGCGGGAGCAGTACTGGCAACAGAGAGTGTTATACAGATGCTGCCATTGAACTAGGCCAACAATTGGTACGCTTGCTTGCTTTAATTTGCTGCTGCTTTCTAGTAGTATCTACTGTACGTGTTCATTCAATCCATAGTTTTCACTGTATTTGGTTTCCTATCTGTTTGTTTGTTTGTTTAAGTATTTGCTTATAATGAAGAGTTTTTTTAATTAGCTAGTACTCCTGGCTGGCTGTACATGCATGTGTGAATTAGGTTTCGAGGAGATTGGGTCTTGTGTATGGCGGAGGCAGTATCGGCTTGATGGGTTTGGTTTCTCAAGCTGTTCACCGTGGTGGAGGACATGTTCTTGGGTACATTACATTTATATTACTCCATTATTACTCCTCCGTAGATACTCCTATATATCTCCTAACTAATTTTTTGGGTTTCTTAATCAGGATCATACCCATAACTCTTATGAGCAAAGAGGTTAGAGACAATATTATAAAAACCTCATTCCAGTTTTGTACCTACATGTGTTTTTGGTCACCAGAAATGTTGATAGAGGAGTATGATTTTTTTTGTTGTGGTGCCGTAGTTGACAGGTGAGACAGTTGGAGAGGTTAAGGCTGTGGCGGACATGCATCAGAGAAAAGCCGAGATGGCTCGCCACTCCGATTGCTTTATTGCTTTACCAGGTCCCAACCCCGGCCTTAACGATTTGGTTTGTTACTACTTAAAGCAAGTTCAGCCCTTACTCAAACTCAAATCCAAATTTGAAATCTAAGTAAAAATACCCAAAATTCCACTCCAGTCTTTGAACCAAACCCATATCAAATTGAGTTTTACTCAGATTTTTACCCAAATCAGGGGAGAACCAAACCTTTACTCAAATCTTCAACGGATACTTTGTGGCGGCGTTCGTCGCCGGAAAGTGGTCGCCACCGCCGCCGTTCGTCATTTTCCATGTTCTGTTGGTTCATCTTCTACGCCTCTTCTGGTTCAACTTTGATTTGTACTTCTTGTACTTGTTCTCTCTCTTTCGACCTCCTGAGACTGAAATTGGGGGTCTGAGGAGGCTGTTGTTCGAGTTTGATCTGAGCAACGTTCGTCGCCGTGCATTCGCCGTCGTACTTGCGTTCGTCTAAGGAGGCCGTTGTTTTTCTTGTACTTGCATTCGTCGATGGCGGCGTACGGCGGCTAGGGCTTGAAATTTGAGTCTAGGTCTGGAGAAGACAGTATCAAAATAAGCTTTTACTCAGATTTTTGAGCAAATTTGAGGAAAAAAAGGTTCAGGGCTGGAGTTGCTCTTACATTCATTCATACCAGTAGTATATGTATATATTCCCGTGTCTTCTCTCAATCTCTAGCACAGATTAATTCTGTCAATCTCTATAAACATACTGTGGTCATAGGTGGATATGGAACTCTGGAAGAACTATTGGAGGTCATCACTTGGGCCCAACTGGGTATCCATGACAAGCCTGTAAGCACATATTTTTGTATAGAGAGACCATGCTTTCAAAATCAAATCACCCCAGCTTTTATGTTATAAATTTCTCTAAGGGAATTAAGTGTCTTAATTAATTTTAGTTTTCTGGAATAAAAATCAGGTGGGTTTGCTCAACGTTGATGGTTACTACAACTCTTTGTTGACTTTCATTGACAAAGCTGTAGATGATGGTTTCATCAAGCCATCCCAGCGTCACATTTTCGTGTCTGCCCCCAATGCCAAGGAGCTTGTCCAAAAACTCGAGGTGCTGTTCTTCAATTGCTCCCTGACTTTTACTTCTTACTTTCTCTAGAAATCAAACGAAGAAAGGATTTTTTAAAAAAATTCGATCTCTTCTTTTCCATTTATTTCCCCAAGTTCCAAACACATGTACACTTTGCTTGCTTTTCCTATAATGAGGGCATTTTGGTATATGAAGTGTTAGTGATTATGGTTTTTTCTGTCTTTTGTTAGGATTATGTGCCCTTGAATGATGAAACCATTGCTAATCTGAAGTGGGAGGTGGTGGAGCAAAAGCAACCACAGCCACAAGTTGGAATCAGCGCTTTACAGACTACTGAGATCGTTCTGTAGAAGATTGAGGATTCTATACATATTAGTAGTAGTTTTATGTTTACGTAGGTGAAAAAAGGGTGGGATGTAGGCTGAATTCCTTTTATCATGGTTTTTTTTTGTGGATATTTTAGTATATGCGTACTGGATACTGACTTGACCAAAATGCTTAGTGATATGGATGCGGAGGAGTTGGAGTTGGATGATACTCCAAAAGGAAACAGATTGGAGAATAGTACTGTAGGTTTTTGTAACTATATATTCAAGTGCATTATGGGCCTGATACCGAAGAACTTTGACATCGGTCCCTATTGTTTTATGGGCCTAATCCAGAAGGGGGAACTCAAGCAAAGGTGTTGAGGAGCGGATTGCCAAAGAGTAGTACTAGGAGTATATTGTTTGTCTTTATGTTTTTAGTTGATCATTTACGTTTCCTAATGCACGATTTAAAAATTTAAGCTGCAAATTCGTTGTAAACCAGTATATTTGGTGGTCCATAGCCATTCAATTTTCTCTCATTTATTCCCAAAAAGCTTTCATTGGGAGAAAGTGGAAAAATAAAGAACTTAAAACAGTTGAGTTTTGGTCAGATGAAATATAACTTGTTGATATTACGATCTTGAAATAATGCGAAGCACTAAAAGTCCGCGGCTTAATCTACCAATTGCTATAAATTGAAAAATTAACTATTCCAATTAAAACTGAATTATAAGTAAATAGAGCAATAATTGAGAGTACATGAACACAAGGATGTAAGTGGAAACTACTTAGGATCTAAAAACCCTAAGCATATATAACCACAGCCTAATCTGCCAACTGCTATAATTCAAAAGGTTAAATCAAGTGCATACATGATTACAAATTACCAACTTGCCCCAAAGTACACCTAACTCCGCATTAATTTAGCTCCCCGAGCCCCTTCTTGATTCCATAGCTCTTCGAGTCCAGCACCCCTCGATCTCCATATCAAATAATGCTCCAGATCATCTGGTCATGTAGATTTGAAGGCAACAAGACATGATGTATGAAAGATATGATTTTTATGAAAGTTTTTACAAAAACGAATCAATCTAGAGTCAATTTATGGAGTATGAAAAGATTGCACTAGATTGACAATCAAAATAATCAAAAACAAAGTTTAGATCATTAAAAATGCATCAAACACACAAGGATATAATAGGGAAAGGAGTTCTTATGGTTCAAAACAAAGTACTCATTTTTATTGGTGTAATTGCTCTTGGATCTTATGTAGTTTTGCGAAAGAAAGAAACGGAGCTCGCTCTCATGCTTGCCCAGATCTATTTCCTTATTTTTCTAAGGCGGTTGTGGATGAAAATGCAAGCATTGTTCGTGAAGTTCCTTAACCTATTGAAAAAAGTCCACAATTCCGATTCAATGATTGCGCGGTGACTCCTTTATGGAAGCATGAGAGCGAGATCCGTTTCTTTCTTTCGCAAAACTACATAAGATCCAAGAGCAATTACACCAATAAAAATGAGTACTTTGTTTTGAACCATAAGAACTCCTTTGATCAAGAACGAGCATATTCCAATATTTCGTATGCAAACTTATTGATTTGAAACCATCAGCAAGACCTTCACTAACGTGGGTTGATGTATGTAATAAGTTGTACCCTAAAAGAGTGAAAAATATGTATTTATATTTTATATGGCTTGGAACACACCCTAAAATCAACCAATCCGAGAGCTTCCCGACGTTGGGCGTGCTCAGCGCGCACAAGAGCACTGCGCACTACAAACGCACTTTCGAAATTTCTGATTAAAGAAGACTAAAAATCAAGAACAAGGAAGAATGCGTGCCTTAAGGGCACAACGATGTACGAGCATCCTTGCAAGGGCGCTGCGCACTTAGAGCGCCCTACGGACGCACTTGCTCTCTGAATCTTCCCTAAACAACACAGGTGATGAACTACTTGAAATGCATACACCTCTTTGCAACCAAAATCCAAGCAATCTTCATGACAATGGCTTCCCGACAATTCTTGATCAAGGAGTGGAGTACTATCTAGACACAACAATAAAAACCGCCTCCCAAACCCAGAAAGAGTGGATATATACTCCAATGGTTTTTTATACCCAGAAATTGCCAATAAACCTAACAATGAATTTAGTTTGTACATACACGTAAATGTGAATCTTAGTGCTTTTAGAGTTTCTCTAAAAGTATCGTAAATTTTAACTTATTCTCAAAAACTGAGTCATTGCATTTTACAAGACCTATCATTATCTTACAATACATCAACTCAATTTCACTCAATAGGTCAATTTCACTAAATTATTGCAAATAAGTCGGTTTTTAGAACACTCTTTGCACTATTATAATCATATTTTCAATCTTTCAGGTGATCACAGTACCACTTGCAAACACCAAAATAAAAAAATAAAAAAATACATTCATAAGTATATGCTCCAAACACAATATTTTAGATAAAATGAAGGAAAGCGTTATGGTAGTTCCTCCCAACATTCAGAAGATTCCAGGAAATTGCAAAAAAATCCTACTTATGAGCAAACTCTGTTTTGTCAGTAAAATAATTGCGATATCATCGTACAAACAAGATGGAAATGGACCAGACATACATATGGAAACAGCAGAAGCCTCAAGGGGGTACTATTGGGAACCAGTAATGAAAATGAACAAGACTTGGCCTTAAATTTATTGTCTTTTTGAGGTCTTTGGGGAAGACTTCCAAGTCAAGTAGTACATAATTTTAGGCAGGGATCAAACCCCTGTTTGAATCTTTAGATAGATTGATCGATGTTGAAAAGGATGGCAACAACGCGGAAATGCTTTTTGAAATTTCTTATCAAACTAAAAGAACTCCTTCAAATTTCCTTTCTAATTTTAAGGTAATGATTTTCGCACCTCACTTTATTAAAAAATGCACTGCAAAATTTATTTTTTATGGCTTGTGTTGTGTGCAATTTTAAGTAAAAATTTTGGAGTGCATATATAGAAAGAGGAGTGCAAAAATTATTTGTCAATTAATTTCCGTGTCGCTCTAATACCACAATAAATTAATGTAGCGAAAAAGACTCATACGCGGATTTCAATAACTGCATTTCATTTGTATGTTGTCTTGATTAATTCCCCCATAATTAAAGTACAAGCAAATACCTAACTACACAACTGCAAATTGCAGATCTAAACTACCAATTCTAGGCTTCGGGTTCGTTTGATTAGAGCCAAAAGAATAGACAGTGCAAGAGAGAGAGAAATTTGATACTTTTATGATGTTTGATTAGTATGAAAATAGTAGAAAATGCGAGAAAGTGAATTTTCTAGTACAATTCATTTAAAATGGTTACATAACTTCTACTTTCTTGCTAAAAATGCAATGGATTTTTTTTTTCTTTTTAAAATTTTCCATTATACCTATAACTTTTCCTTTCATATCATAACCCAGAGTACATATTAAGGGTGAGTTAGTAACTATGACTCAGTTTGGATGACAATAATCTTAAGGGGAATGAGAATGTGATGTCTTCTACTCATGATTCCAACGTTTGGAACAGACAGGAATGAGAATATGATGCCAAGCTTTTCTAATTTCGACATTTGGTAGACGCGGGAATGTGAATGCGATTCCTGATGACATATTCAACTAGGAATCACATTCTTATTCCTACCCAAGAAAATTATCAGGGATTTGATTCCCGGTAATCATATTTCTATTCTTACTCAAGATTCCGGTAATTCAAACACAGCCTACAAGTTTTTTCTTTGAAGATTCTTTTAGGAGTAAGACTTTTCGTACTAATTTTCTATCTAATTAAACGGAACCTTACAAGTAAAAAATGCCATAGCTACTTTCATCACTTCCATTCAAAGGATAGTACATTTTATTGAAGACTGCGAATAAGAGGTCTTTATTTCTTTGACAAATCCACATACCCCACTGAATTTATGACACGTAGTCATCATGACCAATTCATCAATATTTTAATCCTTTGTTGATCATGTAAACTCTCCTGACTGCAGACTGGCATGTTAATGAAAGTTGAAACTGTTTCCTGTATTTCTATCATTCAAAGCTTTTCAATAGAAATTAAGAAAATTACTTCTAAAATTCCCATTCAAAAGCATGCATTTTCCAACTACAAGTCAATAAATGGGAAACAAACACTAGAAGTCATATCACCCCTAGTTAATATGACTCACTACGTTTGATCGATCAGAATTTTGGCATCAATAAATTGTAATAGAAAATCACATATAAACAAGAAACTTGAACAGAAAAATATAAAGTAGTAGGTGGCTGAATTCATTCTGAAAATGGTTATGTTGTTGGGGTGCAGACAACCTTCAGCAGTAGTTAGCCCGGGGTGTATGGAGCGGAGCCCCCATGGTGTGTTATTTCGGTCATAGGGCCCGACTTATTTATTTTGCAGTTGCTAATTAATAATTAGGGTTATCAGTTTTTAGAGAAAACAGAGAGCGAGCGAGAGAGAGAGAGAGAGAGAGGCAAGAAAAAACGCACATCTCAAATAGATTGCGAGAAGACTTGTATTCTTGATTTCGATTTCATAGTGGATTGATGTGGTTCCTGTGGTTTTTCCTCACATTGAAGTTTCTCACATATATCTTGTGTCTCGTTTTTCTTTCAGTTTTTCATCACGCACGACTGTTTATTTTTCTTTCTGTGATTCATTTTTTCCAAGAACCATAGGGCATTGTGGGGTTCGAAAATCCTAATAGCATCCGTCCTATAACTAGCTAAAATTTAAATCTTTCATTGATTTTTCTCCCAACTTTTCTGTATTCCTGTGTCTTCGGTTGTGTGATTATGAGTGGGTCCTTGTTAACCGTGTGGACCTACCACTCAAAGACTTTATTTTGTTAACCCGCAGTCAGTCCGCATAACTCAAGTCTTTCTTCATTGTAGGTCCACCCCCAAAAAAATCAGCAAATTACCAACCCTTTTCTCATACTATAAATTAAACCCTTCTGTGCGCCCTTCTCTGTGTGCATGGGCATGTTAAACCAGCCTGCTTTGCTTTCCATACAGACACTTTGGACTCAAAGAAAACAGTTAGTGATCACTAGACAATATATTCACCTACAATGGATGAATCATTAAATGAGCTTGAATTGCCGGGATTTCGGTTCCACCCGACGGAGGAAGAGCTCCTCAGCTTCTACCTCAGAAACATGATTTTGGGGAAAAAGTTATGCTTGGACATAATTGGTGTCCTCAACATCTACCATTATGAGCCTTGGGACTTGCCTGGTAACCATTGTTCTAAAGTTCTCTTGAAAATCTTAGCCAATTTCTAATGATATTTATAATTTATATGAATGTATGTATGTAATTGGACAATGTTGTAACAGGGCTGGCAAAGATTGGGGAGAGGGAATGGTACTTTTTTGTGCCAAGGGACAGAAAACATGGTAATGGAGGGAGGCCTAATCGGACCACTGAAACTGGATTTTGGAAGGCAACGGGTTCCGACCGCAAAATACTGAGCTTATCTGATCCAAAAAAGATTATAGGTCTCAGAAAGACTCTGGTGTTCTATATGGGAAGAGCACCCCGTGGTTCAAAAACTGATTGGGTCATGAATGAGTATCGTTTGCCTGATACTTTCTCCCCTCCAAAGGTATATATTCTGTTTAATGTTTATTTTTATTTATTTTTTAGATTTTGCTTAAACATGTGCAAATATTTTAATTAGTTTTCTTACTGTAGAGCTTCCTTCAATTTATGAAAATTTTAGAACTGGTGAAAGTGCTTTAATCACAACTTGTATGAAGAATAATCAAATGGGAATGTTTACTTGAGTTCACTCTTTTTCTGAGGTGGGAAGGAAGCAACAAGTCGCAATCCATAGCCTAATTGTTTTGGATTAATAATAAAGCCAGATTATTTTTTTGTCCTTATTCAATTTTTTTCGTACATTTGTAAGTTTGAATTTTCTTTTTTTTGGATTTGCTAATTTTACGTCTTTTTTTTCCGGATTAGTGGTTCCTCTCGAAAAGACGAATTTAAAAAGTTAAAAATATTAACCAAATTCTTTTTTATAAAGACAAAAAAAATAAATCATGCAAGATTATTAAGCCAAAAGAGGCGAAGTACTAGCTTTTAGGCATCAAGACTTTTCCCACCTTGATTTTTGTGTAAACTACGTTGCAACTTCCAAACCAATGGATATAATTTGTGTCATTTAATGAAGTACAAATTCTATTGCAGGATATAGTACTGTGTAAGATATATAGGAAGGCAACCTCCCTGAAGGTGTTGGAAGAGAGGGCAGCAATGGAATTAGAGGAAATGAAGACAACCCCTCATGCACCTCAACCTTTTCCTCCATTAACATCACCAATGGACACAATCTCCTTTTCCAGTCACTGTGAGGAGTACTCGACGGAACCAATGGCCGCGCAGAACATGGTGTTCAATAAAGAAGAAGAAGATGATCTAGTTAAAGTAGAAGGAAATGAGTGTGAAGAAGCAGATGAGAGCAAAGGGAATAATACTTCTCTTCTGTTACCATTGGGGAAAAAGAAGTTGCCAGAGCTGCAAGTGCCAAGGTTGAGCACGGATTGGACCCAAGACACATTTTGGACGCAGCTAAGGAGCCCATGGCTTGACAATTTTATGACACCATATGCTAATGTACTCAACTTTTAAGGTCATTTTTAGTAATGTAGATATGTTACTCCCACGTCCTTCATCGGGCCGGTGAATTGTCTTTATGAGTTTTCGGCGGTATACTAATTCTACACTTTGAAGTGATGATTTATAAGTAACAAGGGTAGGCGTAACTCGTTTAGAACACATAGCCCTTTCGGCTTTTGCTGATTCAAATCAATAAACAATTTATTAGAGTCCGCGTTTGTGACTGTCATTTTTTATTTTTTTTTGTGATTCTACTGGTTAGTTACTGATCCTCCAAAAAGAAAGACAGCTGTACAAGGCTTGAATTAATGATTCAAAATTTCAATGAAAATCTCACAATTTTTAAAAGGTCAAAGAATTTGTCATTTGGTTTGGACATTTGGAATCTTGACAGCTTTGCTATCATTTTTTTTTGTTTTTGGTTTAAGTACTACCATTATTCTTTAAAATATTGAAACTCCGTGTGGGTTTGAGTCCATGATTATACCAAAGTAGATCTCTTAAGATTTGAGAAATGAAGAAATAAAAGAGATTTAACTTTATTAAGGAAAAAGGAAAGAAAATTAAATATGATTGCATATTTAGTTCCCTTTATACCATCATTACCTTTTGCCTTTTTTAGAGCTTAATGGTGTGGTTCAGTGGTTCCTTTTGGAATCATTGATTTAGCTTGCAAGTGGAATTGAACAGCAGATAAGAAGAAGTTAAGATCATACTGAGGATAACGAAATTTATTTATATTCAGATAATATTTACATCTGAGATTTCTCATGCACAAGTATGAATCTCTGAATTACAAAACTTTGATTCCGATGATGCTACATCATGATTTTCTTGCCTAATGATTCAAAATGTTGAGTATGGAAACTCTAGTTTTAATTAAACGTCTGAACAAGCATTCTAGTCCTTGTTCAAGATCTTGAATGCTCAACTCCATTTTTTGCAATTGATTTTGCACTTCCTCCACCTGCATTGTACCATCAAATCTGCTTGTCTTGTGGCCCTTGAGCGCATTTATTGAGAACTCATTTGTGTTTGTTTCTTCGTCTTTGGATTTGGATAGAACCAAAGAAAAGCCACTCAGCCTTGATTTTACCTTTGTCCCAGACATATAGGAAAACAAAGACTCAAACACAACTATTGTGGCTGCTTCAACCTCCTTCAACAAGGTAGCAATTGCCACAGTGTTTTGCTTTTTGAGCAAATCTGAGGTGATTTTCTTGCTTTTGATACTCTTAATATTCTTTAAAGACTTTTGGATCTCTTTCGTAGCCTTCTTTCTAGAGTTTAAGTACCCTCCCAACTCATTTCCATCCCTTCTCCTGCGCAAGGTCAAAAGAAGGCCTTGCAAATCTTGCTTTGTTTGTGAGGAGATATCTTTAGCAATGGCACATATGTCCAAAAGCCTTAGATATACGTCCAGCGCCTCTTCAACCCATTTCTCGTGACGTTGTTGGGAAAAGACTTGTTGAGTGTGTGGCAATGCAAGGGAATCACTCAAACACTCATATAGTTCTTCAAGGACACATAGCCTCTCAGCTACTGATGATAACGATGAAGAGGTAGCTCCGGAAGCACTTAGTCTGCATAAATGCTCATCCGCTTGAGGAATGAGCGGGTGAGGCCTAGAAGGCAAGCTGACAGAGCGGGCATGGTAACCGGATTTTGATCTCAAAGGAGAGGAATTCATTTTGTTTTCCAATTAGGAATAAGGCTTTGCAGTTGAATTTTGAAAGTGAAATAGCAAGTTGGGTTGTGTTCCTTTCCTCATTGCCATAGGCTCTATTTATACAACAGGAAAAAGGAGACATGGAATCTCATCCATTCAGCCACCACATGGCTGCAGCATAGAGACGCTCGTGCAATGTCTCCCCCAACCAGTTCTCAAGTTGACCTTAAAACTGTTTTTAATGTTGTACTGTATAGAATGGTTGATAAAAATATGCAATGCACGAGTGGCATTAGCACACCGGCTGTCTCCTCTTGCAACAAAATATTAGTACCATATGTGCATGATCTATTTCTCTCCATTTAATATTGTGCATCCATGAATGCACACATCGTGTGCGAATCTTTTATGTTTCATTTATATTCTCTAGGTGGAGCAGTAACAAAACTAGACTTTAGGGGCATATAATTTACTGATTCATTAACATCAAACTGACCAATATGCATATAAAATGGTGTGGGAAGGAGACATAAGGAATCCTTCCTCTTGTATTATAAGTGGGTGGTAACGTGAATTTGAACGGGATCTAAGGCTATGTTGGCAGTCTTTATGTAATGTTAATGTCTCTTCCGTAAATTGCCAACCAATTCTTCTTACCTTGGAAATGACACCTTTAACATATATTATTTTATGCAAATGTACGAGTGGCGTTCACTCACTGCCTTCTCCTGAGAAAAAATGCAAGCTCCACAAGTGTGCTTGTTCACGCTTTTCTCTTCTATTCTTTGCTTTTATTTTTATTGCACGGTACTTGTGAAACTGTGATAAATCAAATGGCTAGTATGAGTCTTGTTCCGGAAAACCAGGCAGGTAACCAGCAAGATCCACATAGCATTTGCCACGTCTTTCAGTGATTTACAGAGATGGAAGACCATTGGAATCTCCGCCCCTTTCAAATCATTAAACTACATAGTTTCCACATGTGGCCTAAGTTATAACAAATGCAAGATTAATTTGATCTGAATATTGTAAAACTATTGAGACTGCCACATCTTTGTATAATAAAGTTAAGGTGTTGTAAACTTGTAGTATTTAGTTAGTAGGACAAATATTTAATCTGAATGATCCTCCAAACTGAAAGACAGCTGCAAAAAGCTTGAATAACTGCTTCACAATTTCCAGGTAAATATCATAAAAAAAAAATTATCAGTTCAATGGCTTGTTACTATTTGAACCTTTTCAGTTTGCTATGTTGATGATGTGTTCTTCCCCGGTGCTCTTGATTGACTGAATTAGATCTGTTTAAACTTTGAGAAAAACAGTACCATTAATTTGTAAGTTTCTTTTAAACTGTACAGAACCATTTCCCTTAATCGTAGTGGGTGTTGGTATTCTTTTGTTTAGTTCGGAAGTGAAATTGAACAGAAGACGTAGACAGATAGCATTGATATAGTACTGAAAATGGCCACAAGTACAATGGTTTTACATCACATGACAGATACAAGTGTAATTTCCAATTCTCATTCATCCATAAGTATGAAGCTAAGCAGAAGCCTTTTCTCTGACTAAACAAAAAAAAATTTATGGCAATGATGTTGGACCACGATTTTCTAGGCTAATGGTTGAGAATATTGAGGAGGGAAACTCTAGTTCTAATTAAACGCCTGAACAAGCACTCTAGTCCTTGTTCAAGATCTTGAATGCTCAACTCTATCTTTTGCAATTGATTTTGCACTTCCTCCGCCTGCATTGTACCATCAAATCTGCTTGCCTTGTGACCTTTGAGCGCATTTAATGCACTATCAACTTTTTCAAACTCGTTTGTGTTTGTTTCTTCGTCTTTGGATTTGGATAAAACCAAAGAAAAGCTACTCAGCCTTGATTTCACCTTTGTCCCTGACATATAGGAAAACAAAGACTCAAACATTGCAAGAGTAGCCACTTCAACATCCTTTAACAAGGTAGCAATTGCCACAGTTTCAAGGTCTTTGTGCATATCTAAGATGGTTTGCTTGCTTTTGATACTCTTCAAGTTCTTTAGGGACTTTTGGATCTCTTTCTTCGCTGTCTTTCGAGAGTTTAAGTACCCTCCCAACTCCTTTCCATCCCTTCTTCTGCGCAAGGTCAAAATAAGGCCTTGCAAATTTTGCTTTGTTCGTGAAGATATATCTTTAGCAGAGGCGCATAAGTCCAAAAGCCCCAGATATCCATCCAGCGCCTCTTCAACCCATTTCTCATTGCATTGTTGGGAAAAGAATTGCTGAGTGTTTGGTAATGCAAGGGAGTCATCCAAACACTCATACAATTCTTCCAGGACAACTAGCCTCTGGGAATGAGATGATAGCAATGAAGAGGTAGCTTCGGAAGACCTAAGTCTGCACAAATGCTCATCGACTTGAGGAATGAGAGGGTGAGGTCTGCAGGGCAAGCTGGCAGAGCGGGAATGGTAACCGGATTTTGATCTCGAAGGAGATGTATCCATTTTCCTTTCAGATTGGGAATAAGGCTTTGTGCTAGAAAGTGCTACTTCAAATTTTATGGGTTGGGAATTTGGGTTTGTTGCTTCCCTTTACATCATAGCCGCTGTTTATATAACAAGATGAAGGAGACAAGGAATCTCATCCATTCAGCCACCAGCTGGAAGCAACGTGTTTATGATTTGGATCTATAAGTTCTAACCAGTTCTCCAGTTGACCTAACAACTGTTTTTTATGAAGTATTGTGCACAATGGTCGATAAAAAAAATGAAATGCACGAGGGGCATGCATTAGCACACCAGTACACACCAGTATGATAGATTATTTTACACTTTCATTCATCAATGTGGATCCATAATGCACACAACATGTGCTGATCTTTTATGTTTTGTTCAGTGTCCTTAAGGATATACTCGTGGAGTAGTAACAAAATGAGACTTTGAGGCCAATACAGTCTGAGTCATGTTCTAGCTGACATAAACAATCCTTTCTCTAATATAATAACTGAGGGGTAACATGATTTTGAAAGGAATCTTAGTGCTATGTTGGCAATGTTTGTGTACTGTCTCCCCCCTAACTAGCCACCAGATTCTTTTAACCTTGGTAGAGGTAGATCACAGACACTGGTAACTTGTACATTAGTCCATAGACTCCATACTTTTTATAATAAGCAAATGCACGAGAGGCACTGACGCACTGTCCTATCTTGCAAGAAAATGCCAGTACCATTCTTCATGCAAGCGTGTATGTTCATGTGTTTGCACAAGAATGGGGACAAGGGTAAATCAGACGGTCAATATGTTGCGATTTCTTGGTGAGGGCCTGTTCTGAATGATTTTTAAGACAAATTAGGAAGGTAGCCAGCAAGATCTACGTGGCTTTCCCACGTCTTTTTCCATGATTGTTTATGAATGGAGTGAAGCTTAATAAGGTTTATCAGGTGGTTCCCCAAACTGAAAGACAGCCAGCACATTTTTATCACCTTCAGACAAAAGAAATCTCGACATCTATGAAAATCATTAGACTACATAAAATCCTCCTGTGGCCTGAATTATTAAACATCCAGTATTGGTTAATGGTTATATGCTGATAATTTCAGTTAGACCAAAAAGAGTAATTATGCACACAAAAAAAGAAAGATGAAAAAGAGTCAACTCAGTTTTTACCATATTTTTTGAACAATGAAGTCATTCAACACGTAATGCTTCCGCCCCCTGACATATTTCTTTCGGTTTCATGTCAACTAACAAAATTTAACTAAGAAGATGTAATGAGATATTACTTTCATCTTCGTGTGGTTAATGGATAAACGGTCTAAGAAAAGGAAAGAGTTAAAGTAATGGATAAGAAAGAATGTTCAACTGAGTATGTTGATTTATAGATTTGGAGAAATCACAAGTATATTTCTCATTTACATTTCAAGTATAAACATCTAACTTCTATGCTTTTCTGTCCTATAACAGTTTGGATGCCCATAATTTTCTTGCTAGTTGTTTAGACTGTTGAGGAGGGATACTCTAGTTTGGATCAACTGCCTGAGCAAGCGCTCTAAAACTTTTTCGACATCTTGAATGCTCAATTCCAACTCTCCTAGCTGGTTTTGCACTGTCTTGATCTTCCTATTGTCGACAGATTCATATGCCTTGCGGTTAATGAAAGAGTGAACTGCTGCATCAACCTTCTCAAACTTGTTGATAACTGTGTCTTTGGCTTGACATGATGCACTCTTCTGGTGCATAAGTTTTGAAACCAAAGACCCACTTCCCCTTGTTTGCACCTTCGTTCCCACAGCACAAAACAACAATGACTGCAACACCCCAAGAGTGAATTGTTCAACGTCTTTTAGCATGCTAAAAATGGCAACAGCTTCACGGTTTTTGTCAAAATCTGGAACCATGTCTTTGTTTCGAATGCTCTTCAAATCCTTCAGCAACTCACTGATAAGCTTCTTGACCTTCCTTCTTGAGGTCAAAAATCCCTCAAAGTTATTTGAATCCCTTTTTCTCCGCACGACTGAATGAAGTTCTTGTACATCTTCCTTTGTCTGTGAGAAAACTTCTTTAGTGGCTGCACAGGCATCCAAGAGCTTGAGATAACCATCCAACGCCATATCGACCCATTTCCCATTGCACTCTTGGGCTAAGTATTGCTGATTTTGTGGGAGTAGAAGCAAATCATTGACAGAATGATATAAGTCTTCAAGACCAGTTAATCTGTTGCTTATGGAAAATAGTGAGGAAGAGGTAGCTTCAGAATCAGAAGCCCTTAATCTAGATAAATGCTCATTGAATTGAGGAACGAGGGGATAAGATCTTGAAGGAAAGCTAACAGAGCGGGCTTGATAACGGGATTTTGATCTCACGGGAGTCGAATCCATTTTTTTTGGCTTGTGATTTTGAGTATGGCTTACTAGTGGAATTGCAAGAACAAATATCTGTGTGTGAATGCCCTTCACTTCGACATATGGTCAGTATATATCAATATACCAATGGCGTGTAGGACACACAAGGAATCATATCCTTTTCAAATTATCCGAGAAAACGCGGACTGGACTTAGATCTAATATCTCGGCAATGTCTACGGAATGTCTCCCCACCACCTGGCTCTGAACCACTACTGAAATGTTCATTTCTTGAAATCACCTAATGGTTAATGTTTATTCAATGTTGATTAAACATATAAAATGCTATGCACGAGTGGGATGATGCGGTTTCTTTCATAAAAAAAAATTGAGATGCCAGCACCAACCTGTTGACATTGTTGAGAGATTATCCTTGAATTTGAGTCAGATGGTACGTGTGAATGTGAATAAAGAAAGTTCAAATCCATGTGTGAATGTGATTATAGAATTCGATCTAAACAGTGTTTCAGCTATGTTTACGTTATGTCTCCCTCCCCCCACACCCCACAGCTCACTACCAATTATTTCTTCTCAACACCTCATGCCTATCGCAACACGAACGGGTACTAATCTAAGTTATCAATGAATTGCACGGGCAACACAACACAGTTGAATATTGGATATTTCTGTAATTCAAAGTTTGCTAACTTGATACATTTACTCCTTCGGCAGTAGAACTAATCTCTGATTGATCAGACTTGTGCATTCGAAGCCTCTTTACCTATTTCAGCCTCCCAGCGCAATTTAGTGTCAAGTCATTGGAGCTATCTAAAACTGGGATCAAATTCCTGAGGAATTCACTAGAAATTCAAGGGTAAATTAATTGAACTGTGTCAAGCACCATATGATTTGCAAATAAAATGCAGGAAATACGGAAGGAATAGCAGTTATCAAAGAATGTCGCTTTGCGCAAGTACATTAATTCATGAGTAGAACATGCATCTTTTCATTCATGTAAAGTCTATTTTTGACATTGGAGAGCACATATTAACTCACACATACTACTCTAAATCTATAAGGGAAGCCTTTTACCTGGAGAGGGAGGTAGAGTATCTAATGAGACGTTAAGGGTTCTTGCCAACTGGATCGGGTAGGAATCAAGTCTTCAAGGTACTAATTTATTGATTTTAGGCCAACGAGGATATGCATTTTTTAAATTCTATGGTATTTGAGTCTTATATTATGTCCATATAATAGCAGTTACCGGGAACCTCGTGTGCATATTATTTATTCCCCCCCTCCCCGGACAATACTGTCTGGAGGAACCATGATCAACTCATTGTTTTCAGAATGAATCTTGAAAACTAAAGATTACCACAACTAGGCCTGTTATCCTTGCGAAAAACGAGGATAACTAAGTGCTGAGCTGGGACGTAGGTGGGAGGGAGACACTGCATAACCATAGCTGAATTATTATTAGATCAAGATCGCAACAAGTTTGTCATCCTTTGATTAAGCTATTCAGCAACTAAACTGCTGCCAATGTGGAGATGCAGTAACAAAGATGTTGCCAAGAGAAACTAGAAACAATTGGTGATGAGCTAGGGACACGGTGGGAGGGGCACATTGTAGAAACACAGCTGAAGAAATGTTGGTTGGTTGTCGTCTCCACTTGTTAATAGATATTCATCTAACAAGCTTTAGAAGACTTAAAGATAGTTTGCCGTCTTAAGTTCGTGCAAAGACAAACATGTATTGCGGAGCTATAATACATTTGCAATTGGGACGATCAACTCTCGACCCAGATTTTACAAACTCCGGAAGATGTTTTAACAGCATGTTTAGTGAATCAATTTATTCATATCATTAAATGGGTCAATATTCTCATGATCCTCTACCGCCCTTTTGCCTCTTTTCTTCAAGTGCAGCTGCTTCATTCATCATGTCAGTGGCATCCTGATGCATGTCTAGCTTGGCAAGGGCCACTGATTGCATATAAAAGGCTGTTGACCAGTCTGGATGTACATTTTGCGCTTGCATTGCATCTCGAAGAGCAGCATCAGGTTGATCACAAAGAAGATAACATAGGCTTCGCCGCGCATAAACAGTTGGGGAGACCATGGTTCCTACATCTATAAACTGCACAAACAACAAACAAAAGGAACCATCAACACATCAGATACCACTGGGAACATGCTATGTCAATCAAGTCACCATTAGTCCTATCGGATCACCTACCAAGGTCCCATGCTTTGTGAGATTTTTCTTATCTAACAGTATCTTTTATGCCGACAACAAAAGTTCTAACCACAATGAATATGTGGTCCCTTTGGAATTGTAGTTCATTTGGGTACTCTAATCCGAGTAAACAAAGGGGGTCCTAAACAAAGTGCACAAATATAAGTATGCTACATACGAAATTGCCGTTCCTAGCAAAAACAATGGAAACAGATATTTTAAAGGTTGTCCGCAGTGAATATAGACATAAAAGAACACTGGAGAGGAAAGAAGTGTGTTCACAATTAGAGAGCGTACCAGTCGGTGTGCAAACGAGCCGAGCCGAGCCGAGCTCAAGCTCGGCTCATTTACTAAACGGGCCAAAAACTTGAGCTCAAGCTAGGCTCGGCTGTAAAGTCAAGCCCTTAACGGGCCGAGCTTTGTCGAGCCGAGCTTTAAAGTGTTAAGCTCGGTTCGTAAACAAACGACTAAAACTCGAGCTCAAGCTCGGTTCATTTACCAGCCCGACATACTAGTACAATAATTTTCAGGCTATCAATATCCAAGGGTTTCACCCACCATAATCACCACACTTTCATGGCATGTTTTTTTACCAGAGAGCACACTATAAGAAGCATTACCTGGGAATAACAATCAATTGCAGTTTTAAAATCCTTGTCACGAAATGCCAAGTCCCCGTGCTTCCTTGCCTCCAGCATGTCTCTCATCTGTTGGGTCCACTCTTGGAAAGATAACTGAATAAAACAACAATCGTATAAAAACCCTAGTACCATAGAACATTTTAAGTGAATGGACATGTCAGAGCCCCTCTAGTACAAGTCAGTTACCTCATTGGTTCCATAATCATCCCGATAGTGTGTCATTACCAAGAGTTGATGGATTGCTGTTAGGTCCATCCGTGAGCAGGCCTCACCCAATGGTGAAAGAGGGCGTTGTGGGGTTGGTGGGGCTTCCTCATGCTTTGATATCCCAAGCATGACATATGAAGGAACCTAGGAGGCCAGAATCAAAGTGATCAGATCCTCAAAATGCTGCTACCATTAATCTGCCACTAAACTAAGAAGTGATACAAGAACCAGAAGGTTGGCAAAGTTTTGGCACTATCAAGAAAAGGAACTTTGTTGGAGCCACGGAGATGAGGCACCAAACAAAGGCACATAGATGCACCTCAGACAATGTTCTTTTAGTGTGTGAGGATCACATTCAGTTTATGTCCCACCACCATTGTAAAGGCAATGTTTGCAGACAAAACATTTTGAAATTGCAAATCAGGTATGTGATGAGTTAAAGGTTCTGTACCTTCTACGGCTATAGTTAAGATGCTATTCTTCAACTCCTTCACCTTTCCCAAAGTGTTAGTTTCAAGACATAGGTGTCATGACAACTGTGATTTAGAGAGTAACCACCTAACTAATTAACCACTAAGGTAACCACAGTATACGTATTACATAGGTTAAAATGGGAGAATTCGGGCAATATTCCTTACATCAGATTTTGTTTGCAGTGGAGTAAGTGTCGCAACAAGGTCCCTTGTACTAGGCCGCTCTCTAGGTTCATGCTGCAAACATTGTGAAGCAAGACCAACAACCGCAGTTGCTTCTTCAGTGGAGAACTTCCCCTCCAAATGTGAATCCATTACGAGTAAAATGTTCTTGCCACGTATCATGTCAAGAGCCTGCAAACATTCAGAGGGAATAATACTTGTACTCAAACTTGTATCTTATGTCCAAAAAAGAAAAATACATACGGCCAACAATGTTCACAATTCCCAAAAGACTGCGAGAAATGTCATGCATGAAAAGAATGTTGTAAAAGATATCAATAAACCTACATGACTTGGAGGGATGTGCTTTCCACTTAGCAGGTCCAAAAGAACAGTCCCAAAGCTATACATAACACTTTCAGGGGTGACCCTGCCTACAATATAGCACACAAAGCTGAGTGAGTATGGGCCACAGCCACATAAGAAAGATAAGCTAGAGAAACAAGAGACAATAACTAACTAAAAGTATATATACTCCACTGCACTTGTAACTAACTATTGCATATAGAGAAGAAAAGTCACCATTTCGTAGATACTCTGGAGGTGTGTAGGCAAGATTTGTGCTATAACTTTTCCCATCCCTACTATTTTTCATCAAACCGAAACATGAAAGCCGCGGATCACCATCCTATACCATACATCTAGGAATCAGATGAATTCACAAAAGAGAAAGTTGAATAGCACCATATGTGCAGGCAAAAACGTAAACCGTAAGCCAATGTATTTGGAGATAGTTCACAACACCTCATCAAAAAGTACCCTATAAGCATTCAGGTCGTGGTACAAGGGACGACCTTCGGAGCTGCAATACTCTAAGGCTTCAGCTATATAAAGTGCTACTCTCAAACGCATGGCCCACTCAATGGTCTGATTTTCCCCTGTAGAAAGGAATCAATGGCCAAATTAATGTAAAACAAACGGAACATGTCCACATGCTCTCGATTTTAAAGCTACAAAGGCTTGTATAAGTAGCAATTAAATTTAATATGGAAAGAAAGACAAAATTCCTGTCAGGCACTGATAAATGATAAGATGGAAGAAATAAAAGCTCTGCAACATAAAGCACTGCCCAAATTACAACCGCGTTGATATAACACACTATATCAATTATGACACCGCAATCTTAACATTGCATATGGCATATTTATTAAGACTCATCCAGCCCCTGCACACTAATGGACACCATACACCTTAGAATACTACAAATGGAAACCTAATCTTATCATCACAGTAACTAAGATTCTAAGATCCACAAAGCACTGAATACAAATATATATTAACCTAAACTTGCACCATTCATATTGACCAGTGCATTGAAGTACATAAGTTGGAGATGCAAATGTATCCATATTCCAACATCATTCTTCGTTTCTTTCCCCACCGTTTAGACCACTCAGACAATCTCCTGAGTACACTAAACACAAACAAACAAAGCAGGCATGAACAACACTGAAGATGGGTAAAAAAATGCCAGGTTCAATTTGGATGCCTATCTGTCAAAGATTCAACAACTGAAGCAAATACTAGTAAAGTCAATAATCCATGACTGAAGAAAGTCTTGAGGACATTAGTTAGCAATATAGCAACATTCCAAAAGCAAGAAATCTCGTACATACAGTGAAACAGATGTTTAGCAAGAGTATCATTGGGCATATACTCGGCAACGACCAATCTCTCATCACCATCGCAGCAATACCCTATTAAATTCGCAAGTCTTCGATTTCGCAACTTTCCCACGCCCCATGCCTCCTCCTAATACCCAGACAAAGCAGTGCACAGAAACACATTAGGCTCTGTTTGGACAGCCGTTGATTTCAATGCAGATGCTTAACGGTTAGTAAAAACAAGAGTTTTAGCTGGAACTCAGTGCAAGATGGATTAAAGGCAGGAGCTAGAGAAGTACTTGTTTTGAGGAAAAGCAGTAAATGTTAGCGAGTTAGTGGGGTTAAGAAGAGTTCAACCTAAGACTATATGAACTTGGCTTGAGCTAGCTTGCAATTTAAAGAGATGTACATGTACTTGTTGGGATACAAAAAGAGCAGAAGGTAGTAATGAGAAGAAATTAACAGTGATAATGAGAGTACCGCAAATTGCTTAGGGTCAGGCCAGGCCAATTTGGCGAATTTCTTGACGGCGATCCAGCGGCGGTTCTGAAGGCGGCCCTTGTAGACGACATTAGGGGCTCTTTGGCCGCCTTCAGAGACGATGTAGTCGGAGCTGAAGTTGTTGGTGGCAGCTTTTAGGTCCGCGAAAGAGAACTCAGAGAAGGATGGGATCCCGATGCCGGTGGCCGTGTCGGGGTCGGGTAACGGCGGATTAAGGCTCTGCTGTTGTTTTTGTCGGTGGTTCTTTTCTGGGTGTGTCTCTGCCAGAAATGACGATTCACAACACCCCATGTCTCAATCACTGTCTCAGACTTGTCCTCTATTAGCAAGAGCAACCATTAGATTAGATAGAGAAAGAGAGAGATGGGTGTCTTTCTTTCTTTCTTTCTTTCTTTCTTTGCTCACGGCATGGTCACATCTTTGTCTTTCTTCTCTCCACTGTTCAATCTCCACTAGTTCACTGTGTGTGTGATTCTTTACTATAATGGGGATGTGTTAAAATACACCATGGCATGGAGGGGTTACTACTTTCTAGGATAGGTTTTACTAAAAATAAAGTCTCATGTAGTGAAAAATCGGTGTGGTTTGATGTAGTTTTTGCTAAATTATTTCTGCGATTCATATGAGGAAATGAAAAATCGGTGTAGTTTCCGTTAAACTGTACTTAGTAATGTTAATGTACATAAAGAGAAAGACTTATTTATATATTGTAAACAATAGATTAAAATACCGAAAATATCATCTTTCTAATTGAAAATACCAAAAATAACTTGTCTGCCTTCATCCAAAGTTTCAAACAGTTCCAATTTTTTTACTCCAATTCTGGCAAGTTTTCCAGCTTCTCTCTCTGATACTATAAACTTTGGGTTAGCAAGTTGAATTAGATAAAGTTATGCAACACAGATTCTATTGGTATACAACCTCTTCGGAATCTTCACAAATATTTTTCCATATACTCCATCCGTCCCATTTTCATAGTCCCACTTAGGGATTCCAACTTTTTAAGATGACACAATGATTACATCAAAAAAAATGTTCAATTTTCCATTTTTGCCCTCTCAAAAGGTGATTTGATTGATGTAAGTAGTAATATTTTTCTTTAAACAAAAAGGGTAATAATGTAACTTTATCAAGTTCCTATTGCTTATTTTAGAAAGTGGACTTTCATTTTGGGACGTCCAAAAAAGGAATACTGAACTATGAAAATGGGACGGAGGGAGTAATTGAGTAATAGGAGTGACAGTACTAGTGAAAGCATAAAATAAGTGAATTAGCGCGCACTTAAAATAAAGCATCCCTGCTTTGTTTGAATAGTTAATGCTAGTTGATTAGTATAATAATAGAACACGTTTCGCAATATGATTGGTTCTGTGGAATGCCCCGGAGCTGTTTGAATAGTACCATTACATACCCAGAAAATACATTCAGAATTTGAAAATCAATGACCCAAATTTAATTGGAGTAAATCTGAATCATTGGTTTTCACATTTTCAGTAAATTCTGGGTGTCCTTTTCTGAGCATTTGGACTTCGTTGCTTGAATGTTCAATCACTGTGTTCAGATTTTATGTTCCTCATTGGATACCAAATGTCCCGAATGGGTTAAGGACTGCATAATTTGAAAATGCTGGGTATCCGTCTTGGCACTAGTGTGGCCATAAGTAAACTGATTGGAGTCTTGGAATCTTCAAAAAGACAGTCCTCATACTCGACTTCACAAAGGTAATCATAACATTCCAGAACTGCTAAATTGGAAAAGACATCTACTGGTTCAGTTGGATAATCTGCGTGAGTTATCCATGTGACCTCTTTTACCTCATACGACATTGTAGAGTTTAACGAATGTTAGAATAGGACTCCATATCCCTTAAAATCCATGGATGAGATTAGAACAAGATAAACACTTGAAAGACAAGAATACTAAGCATTTCAATACTGGAAAAGTCTAGGAACACAACTTTCGGACATAACAGTATCTGAAACTGTCTGATACATATGAGTCTATGTGCATCGAACGGCTTTACATGCAGTTGTATCTGGAGTTATGTTTTAAAGGCTCGGATTTTCGGGGTTTTTATTTTTATTTTTCATGTTTTTTGAGATAAGTCATTCTCCTCACATACATCAACTAAAAATTACACACAACAAAAAAAGCCAGAAATTGGTGGAAGGAGCCCAAACCTTTCATTGCTCTTCAATAATTTCACCTCCATTAAACAGAATATACAATGCCTTAATATGCTTCTGTAATAGAAAGAAACCATGTACATTTATCTATTTTCATTATTAAGGAATCCTACTAGTATTTCCTTAGACTTGATATTTGGCCATTTTCCATGACTCGGTAACAAAAAAGCCCAGAAGCCAAGAGCTTACACTCCAGGTCATTTTTATACAAAAATTTGCGGGACAATGTACCTCCCCAAGCGACTCTAGACCACATGGACAAAGTGATTTCCATTGCTGGATGGATGTCCTGCACCACGTTACGCAAAACTGGTTTCATTGCCAAGGATCACCCATCAGATAGAAAACCGGCGTCAATTTTTCATGTGCCCAATCACGTCGTTTTATCTCCTATCGATAGCAGATCCGCTACGTCTTTTGAATCCCCATCTACCACGGCAACTTATTTGATGCAACTTCGCCCATTCCCAGCTTTTTCTTCACTTGTATAATACTATCTACAGGAAGTTTAGGCCTTGAGATTTTATCATCCATATTGCATAGGCCATTCCCCATTAACACGAGCCAATGCAGAGCAAATGTTAGTTACAACAGCTCCGTTGTGACACCAAGCTCTAGCTCAGGCCAAATGGTGCAACAACCGGTCAAATCAGCAAGCAACTATTCCATTGCTAAAACTAAGCAAGGAGCAAATATTGCCCAACAAGATTACCGCTTTCTGAACTTCACTCATTCGCCCCTCACGAATCTAACAGGACTGCCCACCGCACGCGAATCACCCGGTCAAAGAGAGGCTGCAGTTTCAAGTCACACAATGACACCCTAGGAACCTTCCTCGCTCCCATGACCAAGTCTATCCAGTCTATCCTCTTCTATACGTTTCAACAACTCCTCATATGCTCTCAAGGAGTTTTCCATGAACCCCTCCATGGCCTCAAAACTACGTAGCAGACTCACCTGCAGACTACTTGTTTTGCTAGTGTCGCTCTGATAAACAGGATGTCCGCTCAATGAAGTACCATTACCGCCCCCATAAAAAAGAACTATCCTTTTGTCCAATGCCTCAATCTCCTTTCGTATCTTCCGGTCCTCCCTCTCCAGCTTCTTCACTTTCCTCTCCATATCCTTGTTCGCCGTCGCCCTCTGCTGCATCTCAAGCTTATCCCGCTCCCACAGCTGAAGCACGGTTGCGACAAAATCCCGCATACATTCGACCACTTCCTTCTCAGGAATTCTCTCCATTGCTTGTGACCACTGATTACAGATTACAAACACAGGAGGCGCACCTATTCTGCTAGGAGAGAAGGGAATAGTGCCATCAGCTGTTTCTTCAGGTACATATAAAAGGCATTTAAGTAGCCAGTTGTTAAGTGATCGGACAAAACCCTTCTGAGCACCAACCCAGGAGGAGAATACTGAAGTCCAATTAACAAGATCGTGTTCAAGCTGCAACATAGCTTCAAGATGTGCATCACTGATATATTTCTGCAAAGCAACAGCATCTAACCGTTTAGCTTGTCCAATAGCTTGGCATTGGCTACGATGACATTGAAGCATAGACTTCCATAATCTGGTTAACCTGTTAATTAGAAAAAAACAGATATTCAACCCGTGAAATAATTGTAGAATATAAAACGATACACAGAGTGATAATTGCCAGGCCCCCCAAAAGACAAGACTAAAACAAAAGAGGAAGAGTAAAATTAATGATCCAATCTAGCTTCTAAAAGGCAAAAAAAAAAAAAAACATTCATGGACCTGAGAATTCCTTGAAACGTACAAGTACCAATGAAAACAAGCAATCAAGAAGACAAGGTTCAGCCCAGCCCGCAGAGGGGGGTTGGAAACAAATGAAAAATGAACACAGTAAGCAAATTGTAAGCTTCCTCTAATAGTTGGAAGCCATTCAAGAATGTTTTTCTTTATGGTGACGCCACACAAAATACAATAAATGCATAATGTTTGCAAGCAGAACATACAAAACTAATAGAATCGCATACCCCTGAATGAATGAATTCAATTGCGGCCACAACTCTTCATCCCTCAACTTATTAATCTTCACAGAAATATTATCAACAACCTGAATCGCAATTCTTATTTTGGAGGAAAGACTCCTCACTAGAGTTCTCGTTGCATCAATTTTGTGAGCCTCAGCACCTCTTTCATCCAAACGCTTCAGCTTACAGCAATTATTTTCATAGAGCACCCTCAGTTTCTCTTCAACCTGCAAAATCATTCCAAAATGGGATGTAAGGGAACAGAGACTGATGAGTGAAGGACATTTAAAAGCTTCAGTCTAAAATTGCTCAAGACATGATATCTCGATGCCTTCATATGGCCATGGTAATCCGATTAATCTAGTATTACTCTAGGCCAATCCTTCAGTTGGTTGAAATACTCTGGACGTGTGCACACATTCATAGGGGCCAGGGTGGTCCTGCAAATGCAGGGTATTGAGAGGAGTGGGCTGGATCCATACCTAAAAACTGGTCTCGGCATTGTTTGTATGAAATGTCACCAACTGACAACACTATATACATGGGAAAAAAAAAACCCCACAAGAAAGGAGGAGGAAGTATCTACAAGCAAACTGAGTTGGACAAATCCCCTCCACAATCTGGAGTAGAAAAGTATCCCATACATATATATAAATAAAATACAAAATCTGACTAGGTCAAGCCATTTCTAAATTACACATAAACTGCATTTGCCCACCTGAAATCAATTTAAAAGGTTGAGATTTTTTGGATTGTGGTCCTTCAAGGAAGGAACACTTAACATGAAAAAGATAATAACAGAAATCAACATACCATAATTTCGTCATATAGTTTTTTCTCCCAAAGGTGCAGCTTTTGTAGCGTAGAAGAAAGATTCCCAGATCCTATCACTTCTTCATCAATTTCCAAATAAGCAGAATCACCGTTGTGAATAGAAGAGTGTGATGACTCTACTGGCAATGAAGGTTTAATTGCATGCAACATCTTGGAGGAAACTGCTTCACACAAGTCCATCAAGTTGAATATTCAGAGAAAATGAAAGAAACAACATTCAATAAAAATGAGCCTGTAAGAATGCCGGTTCCAATGTGCCCAAGGCATCAATTCAATGACTAAAATAAGAACAAAGCAAGAATATGTCATCTACTAAGCAAATATTCATCAACCAATCAAGCAAGTTTCCTAATCTCAAAAAAGTGTACATGGATATATGCTTCCTTACCTTGATAGGCAGAATTTTTCTTATGAGCGAATTTTCCAACGTCAAGCATCTTTGCAACCTCATCGCCGGACTCGGAAGCTCGCTCGAATTGTACCTGAATTTCCCTCACAACTTCAGAATCATTGTGAGCCTTGAAAGCAGCCACATTACCTCGACCCCCCGACCTCCTCTTCTCATCATCCACAACTTTCTTGTCCACCATATGAACATCATACTCCCCTGGATCATTTCCAATTGAAATATTCGGCCTGATACGGTACAGAGAATCCGAATCACTTTCCTCCGCCATACCTTTTCTACTATCAACGAACTTCCGCTCCACCTGTACCTCCTTCACCACTTCCTCCTGCTGGAAATCGTCATCTTCCAAATCAGGAATCCCTTCCTCCTCTCTCAACTCGTTGGAGTCGCGACTCGAGGTGTGCACAGGGTAATCCGTGTCAAAACTTTCAAAAGGGTTCAAGAAGTCCCAACCAGTGTTCCTCGGCGGCGAGGGCGGAGGCGGAGGAGGTTTTTTCGAAGCCGAAGCCTCCGCTGCTGCCACCGGAGCCGGCTGCCCGTAGGAAGGACCATAAGAAGGCGGTGAACCAAAAAAACCATTAATCCCGGGCCCACCACCGTAATAATTAGTACTAGTAGAATAAGAAGTAGGGGGGTTTTCATTAGCAGGAGGAGGATAGTACGAAGAAGAAGAAGACGATTCACCCATGTACAGAGTCTGTGGGATCACCGGTCGTTGCTCGTAGGACACAGACGGCGTCGCTTTATTCTTCATGTAATTCAAGTTCATATTCGTACTCATAAAATCTCCTACTGGATAAGAACCTAGGGCATCGTGATCCTCCTCCGGATAACTGAACTGACCATCATAATAAGAAGAATTATTAGTAGTAGTATTATGTAAAAAAGGCGAGTTATTACCCGAGTGGTGGTGGAGAGGAGAATCTGGAAGGGAATCGTCTGAATCAGAATCTTGAAAGTGAAGGTGGGACCCGGAATTGGAGTGAGAGTGATGATGATGAATAGGTGCGGAAGCAACGTTGTTGTGGTGGTGTTGTTTTGTTTGAGGAGGAGGAGGGATAACCGGAGAGGGAAGTGGGGAGGTGGTGGAATTATTATTAATATTAAGGAGGAGGTCGTGATCGAAGAAGCGGAGCAAAGAGAGGCCGACGCCTTTGAGAGAGTGGAGATATGAGAGGTGAGCTTCGGTGAGGGCGTGGCGCTGGTGGATGGCGTCGTCGAGGAAGGCGCAGCGGTTACGGCAGAGGGCCACCGCTGGAAGGTCGTCGAGCTTGGAGCTTGAACAACCCATTTTATACGCTCCAACTGGGGAATTCAATTGAGTGACTTTACGGTTAGATGTCAACCGAGACGTGACCGTCGGGATGTAGCAGAGAATATTTGACAGCGGGATGTGGCGCAGAGAGAGAGAGAGAGAGAGAGAGAGAAAGCTGCAAAAAGAGAGAGAGAGAGAGAGAGAGAGAGAGAGAGAGAGGGGATAAATGGGAGAATCGTCGGTGTTTGATGGTATACCACTCCGTTCCGTAGGAGTATTTTACTATTGAGTGTGTGTGGACGTGTGTCCTAATAACCCTTTGTCGTGGAGTGGCATTTTGACATTTCACCGGATGTTGTTGTGATTGGTGGACGAGGGAGTATAAACCAAGACGACTCCTGTTGTACTTCTTCTTCTTTCTTCTTAATTTTTTTTTTTTTTAAGGTTTGAGTGTCCGGATTAATTTATTCATTCATCGGTTAATTATTTGGTTTGGTCACACATAGGCTGTCTATATTTGGACTAAAGGATTCACAAAAACTTATCTAGCAGCTTAACCCCGAAAATCAAACTCTATTCAATTATTGAAAAAGCAAATCTACTAACTAATCGTACTTCTTCCTCCTTGACAATTCACTCATAATGGGACATTTGAGGACTTCTTGTGCGGCCATGTTTCTTTTTCACTTTATTCTAGCTAATTAGGATCGTTTCACATAATTTTAAAGTTTTGTATTTGTTCGAGTTTCGGTTATAATTTTATAATTTTTTGATTCCTCTCCTCTAGACGAATCACGAAACTAAAAAAATTTGACACAAACCTAACAAATGCTATACTCCCTCCATCCTGCAAAGTTGGACACTTTCATGCTTTTACTTGTCCCATAAAATTTGTCAAATTTTAAAAGTCAAAAGCAAATCTTGGTAAACTCTCCATTTTACCCTTACTTTTGCACATGAGACAAAAGTCTTTTTACACTTTTCAAGGGTAATATTTGGAAGTTTGAGTTTTCATAATATTATACTTTTTTTCTCTTAAAAGTTGGAACTCCCAAAAGTGTCCAACTTTAGGGGACGGAGGGAGTATTTTTTAGTAGAGACAAAAATTTAAAAAAAAAATACTATAGAAAGTTGAAGGAAACAAGGCCGATGAGTAAGTTTTTGGATGTCTTAAAAAATTTGATTTGTTTTGGGGGATATATTAATGATTGCGTGAAAAAGTTGGTGGTTTGAATAATTTAATAGACTGTTTTTGTTATGGAGTAGATTACAGTACTGTTTTTTACGCTGAAGTTGTATTAGTAGTAACTGTCTGTACACACGGGTGTTTCGCTAAAAAAAAATTTGGTTTTGTTTCAACTCAAAAAACCATTCTATTTCACTAACAAAAAACTCCCCAAAAAAATTGATTTTGTTTTAACTCTAAAACCACTCTATTCCACTAAACCTGTTTTTTGGTTTATTCATTTTGTCTTTATTCAAAAAAAATTCGCAAATGTTAGTTTTACATCAAATTTTTGTAGTTTATTGGTTCCTCTCGACGAGACGAATCTAAAGAGTATAAAATCATAGTCAAAACTAAATTTTTTTTAATAAAGCAAAAAATACGTGGTTTATTGGTTTTATTCAAAAAATAATTAATTTTCACTATAATTTCATACTTGTTAGGTTCGTCTTATAGAGAGGAACCAATAAACCACAAAAAATTGACGCAAAACTAATTAATGCAAATTTTTTTTGAATAAAGACAGAACAAATAAACCAAAAAACCAATTTTAGTGAAACAAGTTGTAGATTTAAACTACAACTAAATGTCTAAAAAATTAAAAAATTATTTAGTGGAACACCCCCTGTATCTGTTTTACTCCTACAAAAGATTGCCTAGGTCCAATGGGATTTGGGGGCCTTTAGTGAGGCAACTCTCTACAGGGTAGTAGTGAGGCTAATCTGGTCATCCATCTCGACACCGACGGCTCGGATTTAATCCAAACTCCAAATGATCCGAGTTATTCATTGTTTGGATTAAAATCCGAGCGTTCATTGCTGAAATGGACAGCCGGATAACCTGACTAGCTACAACCCTGTAGTGAGGCCCTCACTACAGCACCCGGGACATGGTCCAATGATGGAGTAATGGGCCTCCTCCCATATTCATCCATTAGAATATTCTGGCATTATTAAAAGGTTAAACAAAACTACTTAAAATCGGTTAATTTACTCATGAGTCGCCCAATCACTGCAAGATAAGTGCTCACCTCCTTTTAAACTTAATAACAGAACCATCCAGTAGTAATATCATACTCCACAACCCTCATTCATCACCCACCACTAGGGGCCCAAAAAATATAAAGTACTGAGCCAGTTTTTAGAAATATATATATTAAGTTGGTTTATTTTTGGGGTGTTTGGGAGTATCTGTTTTTTCATTTTTTTGCATTTTGCATTTTGTTTTTTGGTTTTTTAGATTATAATCGGAATGGGTAATTGAGTTTGTACAATGTTTTTTAGATATGTACGGAATGTATTATGCTATAGGTGTAGTATTTGAGAAATATATACAGAATACATTATATATGTCTTTTTGTTAATCAAAATAGAAAATAAAAAGTCAAAAAGCTCCTCATGTCTTATTTTTTACTTCTCATCTCTAATGTCCGAAAACCAAAATCTATTTTTCAGATAATGTGTTCTGAATAAAGTCTTCCAAACACTCAAAACTTGAAAAGGTGAAAATGAAAATGTAAAAATAGGAACCCCTCTCTCCATTTCAAAAGGCTAAAACTAAGAACAAATAAAATGGATTTAGGCCCCCGTTCCACTAACTCCAAAAGTCAAAATCCAGCTTATTGCGCTTTTCGAAACAGGTCATCCCCTCACAATACATCACATATAAAATCACAAAAAAACCAACGCGTATTTCAAGCTCTCACATAAAAAAGCTAAAAAGCCAAAAAAAACCAAGTTAGTGGCACCAGGACCGGCCCAAGAGTTTGGAGTGTCTTAGGCCTAGTTCAAAATTTGTGCCCTAACAGTTCGAAAAGACAAAAATACCCTTTTGCCGGTCAAAGAATAATCTTATTGTCAACATAATGGGTTGATTGTAAAATATAAATGTACGATTTACATTGAATAATTAATTTTTTTGTTTTACTTAATTTTATATCCAATATAGAACTCAATTTAGTAGATCTCTATGAATAGATTTTAAATATATAAATTATACAACAAATGGATATGTGAACCAGAGAGTGAGAGAGACGGAAGAGGGATAGAGTAGTTGGGTTACACTGGATAATTTTCCAGAGAAGGGTACGTTGGGATTCATCTAATTGGGCGGGGCTTAAAGTACTAGGCGCGTGGGACTTGTTCAAGTACCCTTGAGTGTGACAGACCGCCCTAAAAGATCCCCAATTGTTTTAGGCATTTTTATCTTTCTATTGGGCTTTTTTATTTTTCTTGTTTTAGGCCTTTCTATCTTTCTATTGGGCTATAAAAAACCCCTACCCATACATACTACAAAAAATTATGGATGTGTCCCAATTTTTGGGATTTTTTTGGAGTGTCGTAGACCCAGACCTCTTGGGCCTTGGGTTTGGGCCGACCCTGAGTGGCCCACCCCTTATTGGAATTCCAAAGAAAGAGGGACAGAGAAAAAATAAAAAAAAAGATAGTAAGAGGACACCACCGTGATGTAAGATTGGGACGATGGATAAAAAGGTGGGAGGGCCTATTTTGGCCTAAGTAGTAAAGTAAGACTTTTGGTTTTTTTGCTTCAAAGAGTCATGTGTTTTGGTTTCAAAAACAACTTATTCATGGCTTCAAAAGTAACTTTTTTGGCTTCAAAAAATAATGTGTCTAAATTTAAAATTTTACAATAAACAAAACGTAGCCAAACAATTACATTTTTTACTTTCGACTTTTTATTTGCAAAAGGCAAAAAACAAAAATTTTATTTTACTACTTAGGCCAAAACAGGCCGAAATGTCCAGCTAGCAGCAGTACACCCTTCCAACCATTTGAATTTTGATGAATCATCCAAGGTTGCTTTTCTTTCTCTCTCTTCACACAACCACATTATTAAGGAGATATACTGTATATTGTGGGTCGGGACCACCGTCTTGGGAGTGAGAGTGAAATCAAGAGAATATTATATAGTACCCTTCCAAATTATCTTTCGGAATGCCTTCAAAGGTTAAATATGTGTATTTTTGTGTTAGGATTATTGAAGTATATTTATTTGAAAAATAGTATATCTAATGTAAAGCAGCAGTGTGAGGTTTTCTACATAAATGGTTACTTATCGACAACAGATATATCACTACTAGAGGTGGCAAATGGGCTGGTTTGGGTGGGTTGATATGGGTTATGGGTTGAATATAGGCAGGTTGAATATGAGTCTAAAGTAGACGGGTTAAATTTGGGTTGGGCGAATATGGGCCTAGTCATACCCAACCCAACCCATTTTTTTTTTGTTTTGCCTTCTTTTTTCCCAATCAAACCTCCAAAATGACATCCATTTTTTTTATTCGATCCAAAATGAAAAACTGAATGCAGGAGAAGGAAGAGAGAGTGTAAACTTTTGTGCCAAATGTTTCTACAGTGGAAAAATCAAGTTCAAGCCACAAAATCCCAAATTGATTTCATGAACAAATTAGCAATTTCGAATTGTTATGGAATTACAAATTCTTAATTTTCGTCACGAAATCACTATGGAATTATAAAATAATTTAGGTTCCGTTTGCTTTAACGAAAAATATTTTTTCCAAAAACATTTTTCTTACTTTCCTGTGTCAATTAGAAGCTACCTAAAATTTAACAATGTCAATTAGAATTTAAATCGCACCGTCGATTGAAAAAACAAAGACTGCTCCAATTGGTGAATTGAAGAAAAAAACAAAGAAGCCAGGTTGATGAATTGAAGAAAAAAAATAGAAAAAAAAACAAGGAAAGATTTATTTGGTGATTCTAAATCCCATCTGAATTTAACATCGTTGATCGAAAAGCCAGAGACAGCTTCAATTAATCCCAACGTCAATTAATTGAAGATCAAAATGAAGCCGTCCCTTAATGAATTGAAGAAGCAAAATTTTCAAATCTATTAGCTGAGGTCTTTTGTGGCTAGAAAGAGAGAGAGAGCGCGTGAGGGGGAGAGCGAAGGGAAAAAAACAAAGACTAGTCACTACTGTGAAAGAGAGAGAGAGAGAGAGAGAGGGATGTACAAGGTGGAAGGAAAAAAACAATCCAAATTAAACCCATTTTTGAACCCATCTAAACCCATTAAATATGGGTTGAATAGATAATGGGTGAGTTGGGTTGGATTGGGTTGTAGGTGGATGAGTTTGGACGAATTCATATAAATGGGTTCAAATTACCTCCTCTACCATTTAAAAAGGTGGGTCCTGATCTAGTCAAATACTACTAGTGGAGTATTTTTGCTTGTGCCCATGCATGTGACTGACTGTTAAACAGTCATCCTCATAGACTTGTTTGAAGAAATGGTACCTATAATTCAAACTGGGAGCTACCTAGCTCGAGTACTACTAGCTTTGATCATTTTCTCTGTGGCTCTGAATTAAGAGCCCCTGGTCATATTCCGGTTGCGATAGATAAATATACGGGACCGACCACGTACCGACGGCGCCGGAGACCCCGTGTGTTTCCCAAACGGCCAATCCGAGCTGTTCATCGTACTCAGAATCAAAATCTGAGTGGGTCTTCGCTAGGCCATCGAACGGCTCTAAATACTTGATCCAAATAATTAAATCTTTAAATTACCGATCCCTTGGAGGCGGAGATCGGATTGGATAAAAAGAGGTGAGAGATGAAACGGCTCATGGACCCATACACGAACAAAGGTCTGGCAGTGAGAAAGCAGAATGTAAAAAGGAGGTCAAGATAGGACCTTGGGTAGTTAACAAAGGTGTGATAGTCAAAATTCAAATCCCAAGAGGTAACTTAGATTTGACGATAAAGTAAGTAACAAGGAATGAAGGGCGGGGAATGGGGATCAATTGAATGAGAATATCCAAAGCTATCCATCCTATTTGCCAATCAATCTTTTATGGAGTAGTAGCCAAAAAGTAGTGTAGTACAGTAGTAATCAAAGTGTGTGTGTCTATTATTGATGTGCAGAAACACACTTATGGGTAATCTTTTGCAGTCCAGTCGCTGACCAGATTAATAATTGTGGGACTCTTTCTTTTTTATTGGAATATGAGAAAGTTATGGTGTACTCCAGTATAGTATAGTATAGTGGAGAGGACATAAGTTAAGTAAATGCTGGGTGGGGCATCGCACTATCTGGAGCTACGGACTGACACGAAAGAGAGAATAATACTCCAAGTAAGTAATACTCCAGTATAGTATAGTATATGTTTCTAATGAGGGGAGTTTTGGGGGAGTTTTGTAAGTAGTATCAATCTAATGAGGCTACGCGATGCACAAATTTAGTACTGTATGAATCATAAGGGGCCATACTTGATGCTCAAATTCGGCTGAGACCGAGCCTACTGTTCGTGTAAGAAGTCTGGAGACTCCGGACCTCGAGCTTGAAAGTCGAGTAGCTTGATTCATCATAGTTACATTGCTCCATCAAAATGCGATACATGGGACAAACCTCATGTTTGCATTAACCATTTTTATTCCAAAAAGCCTTATGTTGTTTTTCTTACACATGAACAAGATACAAAAGGGATAAAGCAAATTTCTCAATGAACAGACATCCTCCTGTGTGAGTGTTACAAACATATCTCTCGTTTTAATTTTCCGAGAAACGGGAGTGTTACAAGACATATCAAACATGTCAAAACATACGCTTCACCTTCATGCGCATATACAGATGAATTCTTCAGAAGTAGATGTCAGACTGCTTTGATTGTGCTTTCATGTCCTTCAGTTTCTTCAATATGTTTGAGAAGTAATCCTGCAAATATTTCTCCAGTGTGACGACGGCTTTTGCATCTACACCAAGGAGATTGTACGTCTCACTCATAGGAACTGAGAAAACGGTATCACTCGTAAGCACCTGAAAAATGCCACCACACAATTACACTAGGATTTGCTGACGTGCATAAGAGATGATTGATGGTATGCATTAAAAAATTGGCCCCAGATGTCTAGACCATTTTTTATGGCTACATATTTGAACAGATCTCAAATCAAATCTCCATTCAAGCAAAGTAAGCTGGGCTTCTTATTTAATTTGGATAGAGAATTTTTAACCGGTAGGAAATTCTTGTCAAAATTTGTTACAGCACGTCAAACAGTGAATTCTAAAATTTTCTTTCATGGAACATAATACCAAGAGATCTAAAACTACTGCAAAAGAAAAGAAGAATTATTACCTCAGAAAATGCCAATCTGTCAGCAACATCACTCGTCCACTCAAACAATTTAGTAACTTGACGAGTTAATCTCAAAACTGAGACGGGGACTGTGGTAACGTTTGCATCTTGTCCTGCTAGCCTTTCACAGAGTGTTATCACCTAAAACCAACTTTACCCATAAATAGAAAGAAAAGATACTGTTCTTCCAGTTGGGGTAGTTGCAAGAGCAAAATTTGCACTATTACTGAGACTACATGATACTCAGTCACATTGCCGATTACTTGTAGCAAAAGAACTGGAAGCATTTGAGTTCAAACCGTTACTTCTGTTTTTCTTTTTTTATGCCTTATTTGCTGTCAGATGGAATTCTAATGCAAGATTCTCTAGAAAAAAATTGAAGCTTGATAAGGATTTCAAAGGATGGAAGATTTGAAGGCTATCAATTCAAGCGATCAAGTGTTCCATATGAAATCCCAGAGGAGATGAGAGGCAAAAAGACTATGTTTGGAAGAACATATTTATCCTACAAAGTTTATCGTTTTCTTTACCTCTTGAGTAGTCCATGCACGAGGACCAGCAAATGTGAGAAGCTTCCCATTCGCTTTTTCATTTCGCAAAGCAATAAATGTCAATCGAGCTATATCCTGGAAGAGACTGGAAAGAAGTTTAGACACCATTTGCCCTCAGAAAAGCTAACGAGGTTTCAGCGATTTTGTGTAGATTTACCTGAGTGTCCATGTAAGCTATTCGTGTGGGAGCATCAGTTCCCCATACAGATTTCTCTTCTAAGATTGGAACTGCATACTGCCCAATTAGACCCTGGGACGAACAGGCAACAATATCCACAATAACAGGCAAAAATGAACATTCACAGAGAGAACAGACTACCACCTAAACTGTTCCAGCAAAATGATCGCAGAAAGAATATTCAACTTGAGATTCGAGGGACAGTTACCTGCATGAAGCCACATAACCTGATAATGATGTGGTTTACGCCCAAGTCCTTAATAAACTTCTCAGTGCAGTACTTGATTTCCATCAATGGAACTTCAGGATGCTTGTCACAGTTGTGGATGGAGAAGAACACAAACTTTTGTATTCCCATCGCTTTTGCACATTGTATTAGAGCAACTTTTCCTTCCCAATCTACCTAAATTGAATAAGTGGACAAGTTAAGGACCATTTACCATCAAAAGAAAGATTCAGACGTTTATATGAGCACCAATGAAACTACAGGTACAAGATGGATGATACCTGCATGATATCAAGTAACAAATAATTGCGAGTATTCTTGCAAGGTGATCTTTAACATCCCTTATATCAGATAAAAAGAAGACCAAATGGGAGAGAGATATTTACAGTTTTAATGGGCTCTTCCGGGCGCCCAGTAGCACAGTCAATGACTGTATGGACACCAACCAGTGTAGCCGGGATAGTTTCTGGTTTGCTTAGGTCTGCCTGCACAGAAGGAATTTACATTCAGGAGGTGAGGGATGTGTATTATGAGCAAATTTCATAGAAAGATAACGAGCCAATATGCTAGGGATCAATTGGCTCCAGTTTTACAACAGTTCTAACATGATGTGAATTGAGGGTGAAGACTCTAGAGCCAAACTAATGGACAATCTTTTCACTTAAATTTGTCAAGCCAAAACTGTCCCTACCAAAGAGAGTGGATTGAAGGCACATTAGGCATACAATGATACAAGTATACAACCATTCTGAAGATATAGTTGAGATTTAAAAGAGAACTTAACAATAAAGGGAAATCTTAAGCATCCAGCCAAATTCAGAACTCCAACATATGCCTTGCTGAATATGTGATTCGGGTTAAACCTTTACGAAACCCCTAATGGGCATTCTGCCATGGTGGGGAATACGAAGGCTTTTAGTACTTTAGTCCAAAAGGATCAAAATCAACTGGCCTAATACAGAATTCAAAGTGTTTTACAGACAACAGAATCATATTCGTGAGAAGTTAAGCTAACGAAGTCTGAGTTATTAAACATGGAAAAATCAGAAATTACAAAAAAAAATGGGAGGGAGGAGGGTAGTAATGGAGTGGAGTAGTTACATTGACGACGGTGGCGCCCCAATCACGGAGGAAGTCGGCGGGGTAGGGTCTAGGGCGGACGAGGCACCTGACGTCGTATCCCTCGTCCAATGCCCTCCTCACTATCTGCCTTCCAAGTGTCCCAGTGGCCCCGACCACTAATATGCTCGTCCCCCTCACTGGCGTCCCCGGTGCTAAATTTGCTGCCGCCGCTGCTGCACATCTTACCAATGGTGGTTGCGCATAACATCTCCTCCGCCCTGATAAAATATGATGGTTAAGTTTTACTAGTAATAAATTTAGCCAACATCAAACCTGGCAGATGATCATAAATTAATGGTGGGAAATTGAAATGAGTAGGTGCCCTAGGGTAGTAGTACCAGGAGGAGGAGGAGGAGGAGGAGGAGAAGGCGAAAAGCCGAGGCGGAGGAGGGGGGATGAAGAAGCGTGGCGGAAGGGGAGTGAGCCATGGATGAAATTGCACTTTTTGATTAGCAGTGGATGGGCATGACAATCGACACTACTGCCAGAGGCAGTCGCCATCTGTGTTGGTAGCCTCCACGCCATTCCTCTCTCTCTCTAAAATTCTCTCTCCAGTGATATTTGTGTATAGACTGGGTGTGTGTGACTGACTGACTATACTTCTGAAGAGAAGACAGACAGACAGACAGGGAGAGACGGTTTGAAGAAGAAGAAGAAGAAGAGATGCGAATGGTGCCACGTCCTTCTCAGAAGTGGATCATGTGTGTCCACCTCAGACTTTTCATTGGGCTTTTTGCATGAAAAATTGGGCTTTTTTGCATAGGCCCATAAACCGCACTCCTCCTCCTCCTCCTCCTCCTAGCTCCTACTCTTTATTAGTATTGGTTTGGGTCTTAGTATGCATGGCCTTTATGTTGAGTTCTCCAACATTGTGGTGGACCATTGCATGCACCCTAATAGTAAATTAGTAATGAACTTCTCTTCTTCTTTATTCTGAACCGTAAAAATTGCCAAAAAAGAAAGAAAACTGGAATTAATTGTTGTTACCATTCTAGCTAGCAATCATTTTATAACTCCGTCTCCTCCTGAGGACTAAAATACTTATTAAGTATACCACTTGGAATAACCATCAACTGATGAGAGAGATATCTCATAATACCGTTAGTTTTTTTTTGGTTCCGGAGAAAGGAATGCAGGAAACTAAAACCGCTCGTATGACACTCCGGGTAGGTGATCGAGGATTCAACGACACCATTTGGTCTTCTTGATCCACATCCATCTTGGCGATTCTATCCGCCACCTTGTTGCATGCATTCTCTCATCGTGTGCGTTTAAGAGTGTTCCTAATCTCTTCCAGCATAGCACGGCATTCACTACCAAGGCTGCTGCTATACAAAATATATTTGGGGATTAGCCTCCATTGATCATCTTTACAGCAACTTGAGAATCCAATTCCACTTGAACCATTGCCATTTCCACCTGCTATTTTTTTTTTTAATCAACTCTAACCCTTTCGGCAATCCCCACAAATCCCCACAATTCAGCTTCAAGGCATTAGTTTTTGGTTTAATTTGTGACAACAAGTGTTAAGCTGAACTCATTTTCGTTCATCTTCCATCAAAGGCAGGCCCAAAAACTCTCCGCGTGGTCCATCAACAGACGTTCAAAATTTGGCACCGACCAAATAAAAATCCTAGTTCTGCCATTGGCTAAGTAGCAATGTAGGAGAGAGGTGAACTCATCAGACTAGGCATCCGGAAACAATTGCACAAGTAAAATTTCCCCAAAGGATTTTCCATATCAAAACGAATTTCCAAATTAATCACACTTGAAATACGACAAAAAATAGTACAGTTACTAAAGGGAAAAGAAAATCACTTTATTAACACCATTCCTGCCTTTCGATTTTAGCTGTACAGAAATGTTTTAAACTGATGAATTCTGCTATTTATGCCTGTAAAGAAGACGATAAAAAAATGAAAAATTTGCCTGTACACTATACCATATCCCTCCCCTTAAATCACCCCTTGCCACAGGTTTATGCCAAGGAATATACAAGTAAAAGTATCATCTTCACTTTCCGATGTACCAAAAAAAAAAGTATCATCTTCAGCCCCAATGTCCTAGTGCCTCTTCATGTCCATATCTCTCCAATTTGTGGTTGCCACAACTCCATCTCTTCACAAGGTGCACCTCAACTATTTACAATTGTCATTTTTTGACTCTGCCTTTGGCATCACCCTATAAACCTAATACCTTGAGGCAAAGAACCGGAAAAATCAGCACAAATATGATCGGTCATCAGTCTGAGAACATTTCTTCCAGTTCTGGTTGCTCAGCTTTAACTATACCCAGATAAGAATCCGTTCTGTTAGGCAATGTTTTCCGTTGAAGCCCATTTTCATTCTCCGCATCGTCTGTATCAGACCAATCCTGTTCCTCCTCAGCAGGTTGCTCTTCACTCAATCCACCAGTATCACTCCTTGTATTATTTTCCACGACTGGTTCATGGCTGGTAGTGGTTTGAGTTCGGTAAACTAAATCTCTCCTTGCCTTAGCATTGAAATTTTCGCATATGCAGGACGCAGGATTTTCATGGAACTCCCCCCTGCCTGGCTTTACCTCATTTGGCTCTCCCATGAATCCAATCTGATTAGTTCGAATTCTTGAGGCAAATTCTTCCCAAGTCATGTTATCTCGGCTCAAGAACAGTCGATAAAGCTTCTTAGCATTTGGACGGATAGTTGGTTTGTGCCCAAAGTATCTCCTGAGATTGGAGAACAGGTTTGCATAGTAAGAGACCAGGTGAACGTGTTTAACCTTATAAATTGGACTTTTATCTTGATATTTCTCACAAACAGGATAAGCATAAGCAAATATCATACCTTCGTCCAGCTAATATTCTAGCCATGTTGCCATTATTGTTGGTGACAAAAACGTCACTCTCATCACAAACAATGAAGTCGAGAGCAGCCATGCGAGATGAAAAAGATGAAAATGGAGCCAACTCTTCCTTGCTTGCAATAGTCTCTTTTGAGTGCAAGTTAGGAAAAAGAGCTTTCAGAGGCGCTAACGTCTCTTCACCTCCGTATACCTCACCAGATGCCACATAAATGTGGACATCCTGGCCAAAACCCAGTGCTCTCAGCATTAGACCAACTTCCCCGGGAGTCAGCGGACATCTTCCTTGCCTTCGTTCCTTGTCAGGGTTCCTTTTCTGCATCATAAAAATACACCTTAGACATGATTTAATCTCACGTTAGATTGCTTGAATTTTTAGCAGAATAAATGGAACCTCACATGCAAAGTTTTCCACCTCTTCCGTATCGCACCTAGTTCTCTCCTTTCCTTTTCTCCTCCACCATAATAGCATCCAGAGAATGCAAGCATATCAGGTTCAAACCTACCATCATACAGAGAACTTATTCACATCACAGATATTTTAGGAATCCCAATTGACATATGAGAGCATCGAGAGGACTCTAGTAGTGAAGCCTGCGGCACCTAGTTTTTCATAGGCCAGAAATTTTATGCTCAAATTAAAGCAAGTTTCCTGAAGCAAAGTCATACACATGCACATAAACTGGTCCAAGGCCTTTGCACATGCATTCGTTGCACACATTGCATGTGCACGGATATCATAATTTGTAACTTTCTTGACCAGAAAGGTTGTTAACTCACAAAAGGATGACACCCAATATACAGAGGTACTAAATCAATTTTATAGGGATTTACGACAACAAATAACTCTTTATAAGCATGTTACCTCAGGTGCAGTGCAATGAAATGCTTGCTTTTCATCCTCATCCTTTCAACCAATTTTCCACCCATTTCCTGGATAGTATTAGTAAACTTGAGAGCATGGTAGTTAACCCTACATCTCAGCTTCTGTAGAGCTGTGTCCAACCGATTTGCGAGCCTGTAATCAAACTTACCAAGCTGGACAGCCTGCATCACAGAAAGTAGGATGACTTTGAAAGTGTCAATTCTGGAATGCAACAGAAGAAATCAGGAACTTTCATGGTGAGTCTTCAAAGCAAACCATCATATTTACTTGGGCAAAAAAGCACCATCTGAAGAAAAACCAACTACCAATATTTGGCAGAGCAAGTAACCAGGTGCTTGCTAACGAAAATAAAACTCTATAAATGTCCACTATAGGAATACGTGCAATTTCAAACCCCTAAAAAATATATTTCTCTATTTAATTTTTTTAATTAGTTTTATACCTTATTAAAGTGCTCATTGAGTACTTTAATTTGCTGCAAAAAAAAATTTAAAACATTCTACTTAAGTACATTGAAACGTCCATAAAAATACAAATTTCCCAAAAGGGACATCTAGAAAGGGACGGAGGGTAGTGAGGATGAAGGTTCCATCAGTTTAGGGAATGTAGTGAGGGTTTTACCAAATGGAAATCACTCTAGCGTCTGACAGTCTGACAACTAAGCTACAAACAGCTTTCCAGGGATGACATACAATTTTTATTATCCACCAAATCTTTTGACAAAGTCTTCTACCACACTGGCTGGCTCAGATATTACACAGAAGTCTACTTGACTGATTTTCTCAGCTTAGGAAGTTTATTTTGGAACGAAACATGGTCACAAAACTCCAATCCAGAACCAGATATTGGCTGGCTAGGCCTCATCAGACCGTTCAACACCAGAGATACCGAAGTTGAATGTTATGTTCAAAGATTTTAATGCAGTCTCGCCCTATTTCGCCAACAGAATCATATATTACAGATGCTCCAAACGGTGAATTCAGTAGATACGCACATCCAGTAAACTTCCTGATTTTAGAGCAGCATGCAAAGCTTTAAGGAACTGAACACTTACATTTTTTTTATTAAGAACGGGTAAGACTCGGGTTTCATAGCATCTTGGATTGCATTTCCTTGGAACACGCATGCTATAAGGATTCATAACCTTCCCTCCCTTTGTCGGAAGCTGTTTAATGATTTTAACATCTTTTGAAAGATACGATATATACCAATCAACGTCGAAGATTTCGGCAAAGTTGCTGCGCAAAGAATAGAACATTTCAATGCCTAAATTACATATCATGCTGACATTCAGCAGTCACACAAATTAAGAAGTTAGCAATCTAAATAACAACCTGTTATCCTTCCAGAAAGATTTTTGATCCAGCTTTGGAACAACTAGAGTGGCATTCAGTAGATATGCTGCGACAACTGCATCTGTTATCTGCAGCCACAAGAGGCACAATTCTTCAAATAACAACAATAATGACGTCATCTGAGAAATCCAATGATTTTTATGGCAGAAGTACAGGGATGGTGATGACTATTAATGAGGAAGCTTCCCAACTTTTCTAATATGCATTTGGTCGAAAACAAAAACTAAAACGATCCTCACATCAAAATTATGAAGGGTGTATTCAAATTTCAAGCTTTGCAGTGACCTAACATCATGACAGAATAAAAAACCTAAATAAAAGCAATGAGAAATAAATAAAGAAATGATAACAAAAAATAAATGGATCAGGATCATCATTTATTTCAATTGTGTTCTGACAACAGTCGACCCTTTGTGCTCCTAGAAATGTTTAACCAAATGCTTTAAACTGATAGGCTAAAGAAAGGTACCCCTGTTCGCTGTTGATTTAAGCCTCCACTGGTCGCAATCAACAAGTATCGGTTCGGATGTGTTTTAGCTTCAGCAGCTGCGACATGAAAAAACAGTAAATATCAATCCAACATAAAATAACAGAAAATTAAATTAGACGTCAGTCTCCATCTCCTTAGAATACACGATAATTTAATTAGACAGGGATACAGAATCCTGGTTGCAGCTCATGGGAAAATGTATAGCAACAAGTCAACTCTCCAACATAACTCCATATCAATAACACACACACACACATACACAAAATAGGAAAAGAAAAAACGTTTTCGAAGAATTACCAATTCCGATTAAAATCTCAGAAGTGTTTAACCACAGCCAGCTCAAACTCACGATTTAATCCCAGAATTCCAAAACACAATTCGTGCACAAAATCAGAGATGAAGACTTACTCAGAAAATCATTGCTGGCATTACTGCAACCGTAGAAGAAGTTTGATTGCGTCGAACTCCATATGTCACGAGCTAAACTGCCTCCACTCGACTAAACATTTCAAAAAAAAAAAAAACTCATAAATGATACTGTAATCTAAATCGAAACAGGGGACGATCCGAATGGACCAATCAAATCGTAATAAGCAACTAAGACTTAAAAAATTAAAAAAACCCTAACCGGTACGGGGAAGACCGTTTCTCCATCCACGTCAGATCGACCGTCGATTCGGTTATGAGACTGGAAAGACAAAGGAGAGTGAGTCCAATCGAATCCATTGCAAAACAAAAAAGAGATACAAAGAGACGAGAATATATACCACGTGATGGTGGTGGTTGGTGATCGGAGGAAATAGAAATGAGATAACGGCGAAGAGAAAGAGAAAGAGAAGGCAACCGGAGACTGCAGAGATGAGGGGGAGGAGGTGGTGGTGGAGGCGGCGGCGACGGTGGAAGATGATCCCGTGGACTGCCATTAAGACAACATTGCTATCTCGTTTCTTCTTCTTCATGGTATCTGGAGAGAGGGAGAGAGAGAGAGCGATGGAGGAGTGCTGTTGTGTTGGTGGGTATGGCGTTTTAGAGAGAGAGAGAGAGAGAGAGAGCTGAATGTTTATGTGAATATGTATGTGAGATGTATTGGGAGAATCTCCAGCAGCGACGCTTCTCGTTAGGCAACGACGACAGCGTTTTCTAATTAACTTGGCATTCGGATTTGTTTTCTTTTAAACAGTTGTAAGCATTTGGTTTGGAGTAATTATTCCATGCTTTGGGCACCGTAGTACCTCAACACGTTTATATGAGTGTTGAGATATTACATGACGATGCCTCGGAATGGAACGAGTTTACAGTGCCGAGCGGGTACCACGTGGTATCCACGCGCATACATCCGACTACCCATTTCGGTTTTGGACGGTCTGAATTTAGAAAGAGAAAAGGGGGAGAGAGAGGAGGAGGAGGAGAAAGAGGGTTCTGACCGGGATTGTCCAAGACACTTATGGACAAACCAAAAACAACATTTGAGTATTATATAGGCTCGGCCACAAGGTATCCATCCAATACCCAAAAAAAATTCCTGGTGAGTCCACGGAATAATAATTGATCTTTGGTTTGGACTTTTTCTCCTCAAATAGTACTCCACTACTCCCTCCGTCCAAATTTAAATGTTTCCCAAGGGAGACAGTGCAAGTTTAACTTTAAAAAATAAAATACTTTTGGAATTACTTTTTTAATTTTTTCTGTACCGATCAAAAGATCTCAATGAGTACTTTTGGGACTTGGGTGGGTGTTATGCACTGCTCGGCCGTCCAATTGGGTTTTGGATGATCTGGATATATTCGGCAATTTAAATTTAATTTTGATTTATTTTTATAGGTAAAGAATCAAAACACATCCGGACATTCAAAACACAATCAGACGGTCGAAGGGTGCACAACACCCATCCATTCCCGTACTTTTGAATGGTGTAAAAAAATTTCAAAAAAAAAAAAAAGAAACATGTTTTATTTTAAAATTAAAATAACACGAATTTACGTAGGATGCATTTAAAATGAGACAGGGATAATACAAACAAACAAATTGGTGTTTTCACTCACGAAAGGGAAAAGCCCCCCAATTCTCCTGTCGTGAGAATCGCGCGTAAATCCTATACCTGGATTGCCTTGCGTATATATCCATACATACTACTGTTTCTCCCAAGTCCCAACCCTTTGAATAATACTCCACCTTTCTAGATCCTTTGACCTCTTCTTTTTTTTTTTTTTTGATAAGTGATCCTTTGACCTTACGGCCTTAAAATTGTCGAGGAGTTCTTCGAAAATGTAAAAACAAAAAAACTCCTCCTTTTTTTTTTCTTTTTTTTTTTTTGACCGGGGAAGGGGGAAGTCTCCACACTCTTGTGAAACTTTTGGGGAGGGTGGGGCTTGAACCCCACACCTCATGTCCCTATCCACTGGGACACCACTCAAGTTTTTGGTTTCGGATTTCTTTTGTCCCTTTCTGGCTTTTCCAAGTCCTTTTGGTAAGGAAAACTTATACAGTATATTACTTACTTTTTAGATTTCATTGAGAACATTATTAGGTCTAAGTGAACAAACAACACTTGACAGAACTCAATGAGGAAAAATGATTAACGTAGCCGACCCCAATTGATTTGGGATGTAAGGCTCGATTTGGTTTGTTTTGGTTAGATTACATTGAGAACATCAACAATACGAAAAACTACGTTAATAGGATAGTGTGTAACATGTTTTAAAGATAAGTGAGTTAAATGGATTCAATCCGATATTTCGGTCCTTTTTCTCAAAATAAATATGCTGCAGAACCATATATTCAATCAACAAGATTTTTGGTGTGACTTACGTACTTCACGAATCTAAAAAGCAAAAGATTTTAATTATCTAAGTTAGCCCGAAAAGAGTCTATAATCATAATTGGGTCGTCGAGTCCAAAACAGAAAGATCATTTATTTCCTTTGAATTTTGTGTGTAGAAATATTGCATGAACTTCAAAAAAAATTCTTTATTTCCTTCTTTCTTTCTTCTTCTTCTTCTTCTTCAATTTTTTTTTTTTTTTTTTGGAGTTTCGGTGCTTTCTTTGGCTCTACAACATTTGACTTTAATGGTATCTATAAAGGAATGACTCTATTTTTTTAAAAAAGATGATTGTTTAATCTTACTCGACAATGATGACAACCGACATGGCTAATTGGGGTAGATAAAATGTTCGGATAACATATAGACAACAATTCTGATGGGTGAAATGATAACGTACGAGTAAAAAATATGAGAGGAATATGAGAATATCTGACAAAAGAATATAACAAAGTCTAATAGAGACTCAAGTGGATCATAACCGAAAACGACGACGATTTGTGAATGCATAGATTGTATATATGAATGACGTTATGAGCTGATAAATAATGTTAATATAGAAAAAATAGTGATAACATATAGAACGTGATGACAATATCGTAAAAAACACTTATTTATCTTAAGCTTAAAATGTTGGAAATAATTACGAATGTAGAATAGTTGTTAAGGTCTGAAACTTAAGGATTTGCTTCCCCATAACATATCTAAAACACTTGGGAAGCTGGGATACAAATTGCTTTTCATTGGACTGTAAATTTTTTATTCGGTCCTCAAATTCATACTAATTCACACCAAATCGGACCGTTAATAGCCATAGGACTACTTATCTTCGGAGTGCCACCATCACCAAACGGGATCGTTAGACAGCCCTAGGGATACTTGTCTTCAGAGTGCCACCATCATTCCTTTTTCCTATTCCTTGACAGTGCCCCGTGATTGAAAATTTTCATCAAAGTCGTGCGACTGGGTCCCTCTAGATATGACCCATTTTTTAATCCTTATTTGTGGATTTCAGCTTTTGTCTCCATGACTCATCCCTCAGATAAATCCCAACAAACTCCCTAAATTGGCTCACATCCCTATTTTAGGGAGCCAAATCTCAAAATTAGGCTCCAAGAGACTCTCTAAACCCCTCCCTAAAATACAAAAATGAATAGTACCTCCCTAAAATCCCCGCCATTTAGGGAGGCACTATTCACTCCCTACCCATTTTTTTTTATTTTTTCTCTCTCTTCTTCCCTCTCTTTGCCTGCTTGTTTTTTCTTTTTTTATTCTCTCTCTCTCTTGTCTCTCTCTTACTTTTCCGCCATATATTATATTTTATTAAAAATAGGGAGGGTAAGTTGGAGTGTTGATAGAAAAAGTGTCAAGTTATAATAGATATATGCACTGTACACTGCCTAATTTACTAAGTTATTGTTGGGCTTGCTCTCAATACCCATCTATGGCTTTGAGATGGACTCCTTCGGACTCATCTCTTGAACACATGCAAAGAGCAATGGAAAAACCTATGGGTACCGAGCAAAGCACCTAGAAAATATACCGATCGTTTATTGGGATTCACTTTTGGATCTCATACGCACGATCCGAGCCGTTCATTCATCTTAGAATGCGATTCCGAGGGGCCCCATAAAATTTCAGCTCAATCGGACGGTTAGAACTGGCTGATTCAAAGTCCGACCGTTTCAATAAAATGGGACCCAAAAGTGGGTCCCATAGAGCGGTCGGTACATTTTCTGGATGTTGTGATCGGTACACGTAGCAAGGTCCAAGAGCAATACCTCCACAAACAATCAGTTTTAAGTTTAAACCTTACAATTTACAAAATAAAATGCAACTAATTATTTCATCTCTATATATCCGATCGAATTAATTTTTTCTATGTATGATATAGAAATGTTTGATTGGAGTGAATATGAATATCCATTTTTTTTTAATTCTTTCTTAACGTAACCAAACGACACCTAATCTTAACAAAAATGATAGAAACACAATCATTCAGACACATTTATTACGCAAGACTCACGTGTGTGTATGTGAGAAATTATGTTTGGTGTTGTAATCGAATAATTGTGTTCCTAGCATCTTTCTAATCTTAAACTGGTTTGTTGGTGAATTGAGATGAAATGGGCGAAATCGAAAATGTTAAGAGTACCTGAAAACTTTCCGCAAAAACATCCAAATAAAGACAAATAGACGGCTCCCATAAAATATGAATCTGATCCCTTCATTTATCATTTTATCTTATCTATCTTATCTGAAGTTTTTCCTGGACCAGCGATATTTGGGCAAGAAGTACATACTTAAATATTACTCGGAGAATCTCTCACAGTGCCACACTTTTTGTTTGGAAATTGGCTCCGTTTGAGGACTCGATGGGGTGCAATCTCGCTAATTCCAACTTGATTTCGCGTCTAATTTGATAATCTGATTCATTCACATCATAGAGCTCGTTGAGTACAATATTTAAGAAAAATCTAGTTTAATTGAATGCTGAATAATATCTGATCAAAGAACACTTGTATTGAAAAAAAATGGTCTCTTCAAGTTGTAATCTATTATGTCCAACTCATTTTTTTCCCATACATATGTGCCTTAAGTTGATACAATTGTACTCAGGGAGCTCTATAATTTGAACGAATCAGATCATCAAAATATACGTGAAATTGAGTTTGAATTAGCCAGACCGCAAGGGTTGCAGTCATCCCTACACAGCAGACAAGCTGGTTTCCTTTTGTCTAATGCGAATCGTAACGCACTTTCACCGGTGTCGTGTTCCTTTTGTTGCGTTTGGTTGGGACTCTGCAGATTCTGCTGATCTTTTTTCCTTCGTGACGTGTCTGTGTTTCTAAGATCAAAAAGGAAAATGCTGTACCCATAAAATTTACATAAAAAATTATCCAGAATTTAAAATTAGTAACTCGGATTTAAATTCTGGACAATTTTCTAAATACCTTTTTTTTTTTATATATGTAGCATTCTTGGATAAAAAATGTTGGATAAAAAATGATACCACCACACTCATTTTTTTTTCTTTTTTTGCCATTCGATATACACAGGGCCGGCCCTGAGCTAAGCCGTGTAAGGCGGTTGACTTAGGCCCCCGAATGTTAGCTCAAAATTAGGGCCCCGGATAGGTACACTCAAGTACAGAATATATATTTAATTTATCACTTATATAACCAATGAACTACCTACCCAAGTGGAAAAGCTTAGTTTCTCTATCCAATAGGTACTATGTTCAATTCTTGGACCTCTCTTTTCCTTCTCCATACCAATATTTTTTCCCCTCTCAAAAACTAACACTTTCAAAGGGATATTTTTTTATTGGTGCAAAAAATAATACGGAGTATGACAAAAAACTAGTTTTATTCGAAACAACAGATCAAATCATGAAAAAAAAAAAATTAGTGTCAAGTAACTATCATTTTGAGGTTAGTTTTATTTTTATTTTTTTATAGAGGCCCAGATTCACAAGTTCGTCTTAGGCCCCGAAAATCTCAGGACCGGTCCTGGATATACATCGGGGGGGGGTTAGCGGGGGAGTTAGTGAATTAGTCCAAAGGGAGTCTAGAAGCTATCCATAGACCTAAACCCCAAATGCCTCTGTCGAGGCTCGAACCCTAGTCTCCTTTATAGGAGAATCAGAAGATAACCGCTAGGTTACAAGCCCTTGGTTCACCGCACTCATTTACACACCCCCACAAACGAGTGTGTGAACTCCACACACACTAGGTGTAAATTAGGTGTGTTTACAGCATTGTTGTTCCGAGATTAGTCGCAAGTCCTAGGATTCGCTTTCTCCAATTAGTTTTATTGTGAGCATCGTGTGTTCCGTAATATTCAAAAAAATGGGCTACCACCTTTTAAACATAATAAAAAAAAAGAGTCAATTTTGTTCTATCTCTTCCCTGGGTGCTATTATCAACAATAACGATCATATCACTCATTCTAACTATCTCATCTGCATGATAGATGTAGAATTTTGCCTGAGGGACGAGTCGTGACGGCTGTCGTCCTGGGGTCAGTTAATTTTTTGGTTTGTGAGACTAGAAAATTGTACGTCCTAACGATTGACAACACAGAAGACTTCAATTTTTAGAATTGTTGGGGCTTTCTTAACCCAACTAGGTTTCCTATTTGGTAGACAACAATGTCTTTAGCTGTAAATACTTCTGTTATTCCTCTAATCCTCTTATTTGAGGAAAGAGCAAAATATTGGGGCTTTGGGCTGGGTTTGAGAGTGTTGTCTTTGTTCTTGGCTTTTGATGAGTAAGGGTAGAAGGGTTTCTGCAGAACTTCTTTTTTTGTAGCTCTTTGAACATTCGATTTGTTAGTGAAACTACCAATCGACTGTCCGTGGACTAGGTTTACATTTCAAAGTAAACTGAAACAAGTAAATCGGCTTATTGACAGTTTTGGTCCCCAAAGTATGCGAGTGGTGTCATTTTGGTCTCCAAATTTTTAATTGCTCAATTTTGGTCCCCAATTTTTGAAATTTATGTCATTTTGGTCCCTACTGCTCACGCCGTTACTCATCTCCATCAAATTAAAGGGCACAAGGGGTATTTCAGAACACTTTATCATCTCCATCTCAATAAGGATATGATTTTCACAACCCCCAATTTACAATCAACACTCCTTTTCTTGTTTTTATCCATATGAATTTACAATATTGCCCTTTTTCAATACACTTTTTCCCTCACATCCAAGAACAATATTGTAAATTTATATGGATATAAACAAAAAAGGGAGTGTAAATTATAAAATGGTGGTGTGAAAATCATATCACATCTCAAAACTAGACAAGTCGATCAAAAAGAAAAAAAAAGCGGCGGGCAGAGTCGAACTATAGAGACAAATTGATCAAAACCAGACAAATTTCACAGGGGCACAAGGGGGTATGCTGAGCCGACTCGGGCAGGCGAAAACGGATCGGAGCTGTAGAGAGTGAAGGTGGGGAAATGAACTCGCCGCCAGATCTGCCACTGGCGACGAAATCGGAGAATCTAAAAGCGGCAACGGCGGAATCGAAATACCCATTGCGGGCGGAGTCGAAGTCCCCATCAGAGTTGGAGTCCCCAGCGAGGGCGTTCAAGTCCACTTGGCATGAGGCAGAAAGCGATCGATTGATAGAGCCTTCGATCTGAGTTTTGGGTGCTTTTCCTCATCATATACTGATTTTAGAAGAAGACGAAGAATGAAACATACCCGATCGAAGCCTCGAAGTTTGGGGAAAAAACCCGACCCATTGATGATTCTTTTCGAGTAGACTACTGCATTTTTCCAATGATGAATTGGGTCAACGAAATCATCCTCACCGAATGATAATACTCCCTCCATCCCATTTTGTTTGTCAATTTTTGATAATTGTGTCAGTTTTCGATTGCTTATATCTTGTAATATTGATCTTCAAATATATGCAATATGGATCTTGTTTGATAGTATACGATTAATTATATTATACAAAAATTTTAAAACGGTGAAAAATATTATAGATTGAAATATATAAACAATTTAAGGTGTAGCAGAAAATTGAATAATTGACAAACAAATTGGGACGGAGAGAGTAGCAGATATATATATAGTCCGGTTTCAGTCAGGACTCCCTGACTTTTCTTAGGTCCGCACCTTGCACTTCCCCGCCAAATGGTTGGGATCCAAACTGTTAGATGTGTTCAAAACGTGTTTTTAAGGGCCCCGGGAGAAATTATAAAAAAAAAATACCGGGAAGGGCTTGATCCGAATAGTGAATACCCAATTTTGAACTATCATGCTTTTTTTCTTCTTCTTCTCATCACACAGTGGCGGCACCATTCAAATCCAAAGAAAATTTCAAAAGAGTTCAATTTACAATTTAGCAGACGATTGACTAATTTCCACCATCCACAATTCGGATACCCAAATGCGATAGTTCAAAATTCAATCATCACATCACATCAAGGTGATTTTAGCAACTTGCTTTTAACAAAAAGAGTATGTGAGAGAAAATTGACTTTTAACAACTAAGCTTTTAGCTAATAGGAAACAAAAGTGATTTTAGCAACCAAGCTAAACTTAATTTTTATGGGAAAACTCATTTTAGCAAATGGAAAACATTGCCTAAGTGCGGTTGAGCCTTGGGTGGCCCTCCACAGGACAATAGACTCATGTAAACTCATGTAAATTAAAACCTTCATTTATTTTCTCTCATTTTATCTTCTATGAGAGCCACTCTTATCATTATGTGAAAGTTTTTGTTTTTAACTCTAGAATAACATATCAAAATGAGATTTTAGATATTATAGTAGAATTCAGTATATCAATAGTTACCATCCTTCCTCCATTGCTGGAAATTCTATAGCTTTAGTTATCTTCATGAAATTCCAAATTCAAATAGTGTTTGTATCATGACCATTAATTGGGGGGGGGGGGGAATTGACAGCTCATTTGGTGTAGGTATTAGTAGATGATGGAAAATTGTCAATATTGTTAGGCATTACTATCCATGTATGGGTGTGAATTGGAGATGGTCTCACAAATTAAATTCATTTGAAAATTAGTGTATCCTTTCGTGGATTACTTTAGTGCACGTAATGACAGATTAAGCTGTTCACCTGATACATACAATATTCTTTGTTAGGTTTTCCAAAATTGACTAATTGAAGTACTAGCTTATAGGGAAGGGAGAGCAACATGGGGAAGGCAAAAACCAGGAAGGCTGTTCATACTATGGGTATCGACTTGTTTGTGTTCCGTGCTGCTCCAGCATCGGTCCGGCGATCGGACACGTCCACCACATAGAGCTCGTTGAGTAGTACATGTGAACCAAAAATCAACTTGATCGGATATCTTTAAGTGTCTCATTGGAACACAAACAAGTTGAAAAGAATTGGAACACAAATGGACAGAAACACTGGATCAAAACCATTTTTTCAACTTGTTTGTGTTCCGATGAGACACTTAAAGATATCCGATCAAATTGATTTTCAGTACACATGTACTACTCGACGAGCTCTACGCGGTGGACGTGTCCGATCGCTGAACCGATGCCGGAGCAACCCGGAATCACCGGGGACAGCATGCATGCTGCAGCATGACCCCCGGATCCCGACTACTACATTGAATAGATAATGCACCCATCACTTTATGGGCCCACTTTAAAGTCCATCACAAATGATTTGAGCTGTTAATTAATTTAGGGGGCGTGCCACTAACTTGAGTTTTTTAATTTTTTGGTTTTTTTATGTGAGAGCTCGAAAAATACATTGGTTTTTTATGATTTTTTATGTAATGTATTGTGAGGGGATGACCTGTCTTGAAAAACGTAATAAGTTAGCTTTTGGCTTTTTGAGTTAATAGAACGGGGCCTTAAAATATTTTTTTGAATAGCCCGGTATCTACATTGAATAGATAATGTATCCACCACTTTATGGGCCCACTTTGAGGTCCATCACAAATGATTCGAGCAGTTAATTAATTTAAAATATTTTTTTGAATAGCCCGGTAAAAGATGAGCTCAATCCGAAATGTTTAACTGCTCGATCCATTTGTCTTACCTTTTCATTTAGAATTTAGGATCTTAACTTCTGAATGAAAAGTAAAACGAATGGAACAATTATTAAGGCATATCAGATCGAGTTGATTTTTTACCAGGCTACTCAAAAAAATATTTTAAAATTAATGAACAGCTTGTACATTTTATGGAGACCCCAAAGTGGTCAGTACACATGGACAAAGGAGGTTGGTTCCCTTAGTTTTATTGGGAAGGCAATTACCACTGCTAGGAGTATTATTTGTGTTTTTGTCAACTGTTAGCGCGTTTGGATTAGCTTATATATATACATCGATTAATTTCTTTTTCAGTCTATTTAAAGCCAAGTCATCCACAACAGGATTAGAGAATTCACAAAAAATCTCTTTTTCGGTCCATTCAAAGGCGGGTCATCCAAATGCCGAAATTAAAAAATTAAACAATGATCAATGTGAGAAGCAAACCCACCAATTAAACTTAAGCCCCTTTCCATTAACTCAAAAAGTCAAAAGCTAGCTTATTGCGTTTTACGAGACAGCTCATCCCCTCACAGTACATCACATAAAAAATTACAAAAAATCAATACGTATTTCAAACTCTCACATAAAAAATAAAAAAATAAAAAAAACTAAGTTAGTGGCACACTTCTTACTGGAGTCTGTGGAGGGTAACTATAATATACGTAAGAGAGTGGCCCCCCTTAGTTTAGTGCATTTCTTTTTCAAGAAAAGTAAAAGTTGTAACGATGTGACTTTTGCCATAAATACAAGGGTGCATGCTTTGATCAGATACTGCAAAAACATCCAATAATACTTGGGACACAGACAGCCACTTGGATCATGTGTTAAGATTGATTTATCGAGTCTTCAATGTTAGATCAGAAAGTCTACGTATCCAGAATTGATCCAGATTATGTAAATTAATGGTTCAGATTTAATCTAAGTGAATCTAAGCCATTGATTTTAAAATTTTGGGTATATTTTCTATGTATATAGCAGTGCTGATGTTAGATAGTAACGTTTTTCCATCAGTTTTTCCGTTTTATGAATTTGAGACTGTCCTTACTCCTTTGTATGTAAAAGAAAGAATGTTTTTTAGGGGGAGTTCTCTAATAGATTTTATAAAGATTTAATAAAATCATAAAATCAAGCCCTCAAAGGGCTTGATTTTATCTATTGGTGAAGAGATTCCTTAAAAGCTCACATTTTTGCACTCAACAATGTGAGATTTTATGAAATCTCTTCACCAATAGATAAAGTCAAGCCCTTGATTTTATTAAATGTTCATAAAAACAATCAAACCCTTGATTTTATCAAATGTTCATAATAGCTGTCGGAGAACTCCCCCTAGCATGATACATAAACCTCTTTTTCAAGACACTTTGACATAGAACTTCCCTGAGTTTTACTAATGACCAATTTGCCTTCCTGTGATTACACATATTTAGTAGTATGTATTTTGTTTTTTTCAAATTTGTGAGCGGATTATTGAGGTCCTAACTTTTTGATGAGGAGTAAGACAGCTTAAAAGTTTTTTTTTTTTTTTTTTTTGTGTAACCATCAAGGTTATGGTTGGATCAAATTTTAAGGGAAATGATTTTCACACCATCTTTTTTGATAATTGCACACAATTCTTGTATTGTAGTGAAAAAATTTATACAGAAAAGATGCACTATATTTAAGACGAGAGAGGGCATGCAATTATAAAAAAGGGGGTGTGAAAATCATTTTCCAATTTTAATTTGCTTTGTTAATTTCCTTTTAGCTCGCTTTTTTTTTTTTAATGAGCACCAATAAATTTTCAAGAGCTGTTTTATTGTTGAGTTTTTCTATAAGATAGCTTTCATCAAACAAAACTAAAACTAGAAAAAATAACAAGGGAAAAAATGTAGAGTATTAAAAAAATTGATCCAAACAAGACCTACGCCCTTGTTGAAGCCAAGCGACTTGGTGGATACATTTATAAATGTTTGAAATATGAATAGCAGTTGTGTTCTAGGTAGTAAGTAGGTGGAGTAGTATATGTGTTTTCTGGTGGATATATATATATATATATATATATATATATA